>CM035423.1:30134220-30219220 GCA_020310875.1 Ceratopteris richardii
TATCATTACATATTATTCTATGTAAGTTCCAATCTTGAATGGAGTGAATCGATAATTTATTTCCTTGATAAAGAAATATTATCACCATCAAGCTTATAAGGAGTGTTCGAACTTATGGGCATCAAAGAAAACTTGCATTGAAAAGACCTTGACTATTTCATTTAAGAGTGCATGCCAAAAAAACTAGATGATGATTCTAGAGCAAGCTAGTGCAATAGTGGCAAGAGGCCACTTCTTCACTATAAGAATGGCTCAATTACTAATGATTGTAGATTGTGTGACCAACTATACGTTTGGATAATGATTGTTATGTGAAATGATATGTCATTTGTAAGGGGATAAAATATCACATGAAATGAGATGAAACTATATAAAAAATATGAGTGGAAGAGACTTTGAGAAAGGCGAGACTAACCTAGAATAATCAATCCATTAATTAGACATACACATGGTGAATACATCATCTCAAATACAAATTACTTCAACTTAGTGGATGGGGCCTAACACTACTATAAAGAATGATGCTCAAACAATGGGACTATTTTTAGATAGAAATATTTTCGCTAGATATAGTCTACCCATGGATCATGAGTGACTATCAAATGCATTTTGTGAATGATGCAATGCAACATCTTTATTAGGAAATTTCACGAATGTATACTAGAAGTTAGCATCATCCTATCACAAACTATTGGTTAGATAGAGAGCATGAGCAAAGTTTTTGTTGAGTGCTCACAAACATTGTGGATAAAAATAGGAATGATGGGACAAGGATCTTGAATTTATGCTACAGGTATACAAAGTAGCTTATAGTGATCTATTTAAAACTAGAGATGTTTGGATTATATGATTAGGATGATGTGAACTATCACAATATGTTGAATAGCTAGAATAATTTCATGAGACTTTCTTAAGCAATAACTAGAATGTTTGCAAATAAACATATTGCAACATGCACACCAAAGATAGATTCTTGCAATAACTAAAACAAAATCCGGAAAAGGGCTTAAAATGAGGACAAAGCCCATATGGCACACTTGATGAGAATCGGAACACTCTATGGTGACACATATCCTAATTATGTTTGCAAATGCAAATTAGAGTAATATTATGACTAATTAACACAAGAAAATTATTTTGAACTATTTGAAGCATAAAGAGTAAATTTGGAAGAAGAAAAAAATGAAGGAAGAAGCTTAAGAAAAGGCGAGATAGAGAATTATAAAAAGATAAGAATTGAAGGAAATGAATCTAGGAAGAAACTATGGAGGAGAAGAAAAAATGATTAAATCTTATATTATAGTTTCATTGGAGGCATAAAATGAGCCATTTCATGTATCCATAAGAATTTCATAAATTTTGTGTAAGATAATTTTGGACAAGTTCGACTTGATGCTATAAAAGAGTTTTATTCGAGAGAATGTTATTAAAAAATGGACATTTTTTGGACTTGAATAAACGTGTGATGATTATAACTGTCTATTCAAGAAGACATGCATAATGACTACATGGATTAGCATTCCAAGTCGTATATGCACTTGCCATGCATTTAGCTATTTAGTTAGGAGTATAATAAGTTTTTTACACGATTAACACAGTTAGGAATTTGGCGGCATATATACCCCTACAACCATCTGTACTCATTTGTGAGTTCATTCTTTTGAGAGAGAGAGAGAGAGAGAGAGAGAGAGAGAGAGAGAGAGAGAGAGAGAGCAAAACTTCTTAAGTTTGGTATGGGCGACACGGTGCATCATAAGAGTTCAAATTCGAGACATAGAGCCTTTGAGGTAAGCTCTACACACCCATATTTTTTTTTCAGAATGACACTTCCGTGAGAGAAATGAGAAAACCCAAATATTATTTATTTCATTTTTGAAGGTAGGGCATGATATTTGAGATATGACTACATAGGGGAAAGAGAGAGAGAGAGAGAGAGAGAGAGAGAGAGAGAGAGAGAGAGAGAGAGAGAGAGAGAGAGAGAGAGCAAAATTTCTTAAGTTTGGTATGGGCGACACGGTGCATCATAAGAGTTCAAATTCGAGACATAGAGCCTTTGAGGTAAGCTCTACACACCCATTTTTTTTTTCAGAATGACACTTCCGTGAGAGAAATGAGAAAACCCAAATATTATTTATTTCATTTTTGAAGGTAGGGCATGATATTTGAGATATGACTACATAGGGGAAAATTCGTAGTGAGATACAAAAATCTAAAACTTTTTCAATTTAGATAAGTAAAAAGCCAAGTATTGTGGCATCTGGATTGATTCAAGTATTGTGATACTTGACTCCTCGAGTATCACTAACATGTCCATTATTGAGTATGACTAATACTTGTTAGGTGTCATGGGCATCACATATCAACGATCATGACATTTGTCAAATATCATGACATCTCAATGAAAATCATAACACTTGCAAGTATCAAAATAGAAGTTGGATATCACATCATTCGATGTGTATTGTGACATCTTATGCAATTATTGTGACTTCAAATATCATGATGCCTGAGTGAAAATTGTTGCGTTCAAGTATTGTTGATAGTTGCAAAGTTTCGTCAGCATTCCCAGTATCATTGATACATATTGTGTGTCGTGACATGAAGCGAGTATCCATATATCTACCAAACATTGCCGACACTCACTGAGTATCACTAATACCTACTAGGTATCATGACATTTATTGAGTATCATAACATTTCCCAAATATCATGGAAGCGCAAGTATTGCTAGCATTTATGGAGTATCACAACATTTTTGAAGTATTCGGGAGGATCAAGTATCAAGAGTGAGTAGAAGAGAGGAAGAACTTTATCAATCAAAGGTCATACTTAAAACTAAGCATATGCAACAATGACTCTATTCTACTTGATCCCTTATAGATATTGGAGAAGCTCAAAACACAATTAGAGCCTTAAAAATTACAAACCTTGGCCTGCAAATCTTGTCAAAGAGGCAGACGTGGTTGGTATGGGTGGTAATCAAATCAATTGTCTAGGAGAAATGGCTTCTCCTGTCCATCTTGGTGACTCTCCTATGACACTTACACTTATAATATGTAAAGATGAAGATCTGTTAGGAGACCTTATCCTTGGAAAAGATTGGCTTTATGAATATTAGGAGAACTTGAATATAGCTAAGTGAACATTGTGTCATAAGATCAAAGGTGGAGAGATCTTTAGCTTTTTTAGATGAGAGGAATATGTCTCTAGAGAACTACATGATCCAAATCAAAGACTCAAAGTGACTAGAACAAGAAATAAACAAATTAACATGGATTAGAACTGAGCATGTCAAGAGCATGGACTAGGCTCCACAAGCTTCTGAACAAGTACAAAGTGGGGAGAGGCCATCCTTATATAGAGTTGGAGGAGGCTCTTCAAAGTACATAACATATGGGATAATTTCCCTAAAGGGGAATGAATAAAATGGTAGAAGAAAATGGACAGGTACCCAAATACAATGAGATACAATATAAAATGATATGAAATGGAGTATCTCCTAGATACAAAATGGAGATGAATCATGCAGATACCAAAGTAAATGAGGTAGAGGAACTCATGTCGTCAACACCCTTGCTGCTCCATTTGCCTATATAGCCATGTCCTCGCTTGACACCTATCTATGACACAATGCAAGTTTGTATTGGTAATCTTCAAAAGTGACGATGACCTTTGTTAAGAGAAGGGGAGAAACGGACCTTAACTGCCTCGCATGGAAGCAAGAAGCTTCTCCAAGTTAGGGCAAAGAATGAGAAGAGAGGCTCATCCATGCTCATGGAGCAATGGCAAAAAGGGCTAACATCACAAGGAGAAAGGGGGAACATCCTCCCAACCATAAACACACATGCAAGTCCATACAACAAGAGCAACACCATTGCACACAAGGACTTGGATGAAACCAAATGAATCCTTCTTCATTACCAAAATGGAGGCCAAAGCCATGGCCAAGGACCTCCCTTTTACAAAATGAGCTCCTCCGAATATAGAAGAGGAGGAGCGATCTATTGAATACAAGTGTCCAAAGGTCACATGTGCTAGAAATTAAATAAAAGATATCCTATAGTGATGGATACTTAGGAAAATAAAAAAAAGAATCTGCTTCGAGAGAGAGAGAGAGAGCTCTTTGCACGTATCCAAAGGGAGCTCTCATATCTAAAAAAGGGCTAAAATTAAAAAAGAAACCTTTTACAAAAAAAGAAGGATAAGGATGTGTTTTTATGGGTTTTCACACAAAATAGGTAAGAGGGAGTTCCTATGAAGGAACTTATATACAAGAGGAAAAATAAAAAAAAACCACTACTCAAGTCCTTAAGCCTTCATGTATGCATCACTTCAAGGGAGGCCTCCAAGCACTTCATAGTCTTCATAGCTCAATGGGTACAACACCCTCCCCCACCTAGTCTTTGTTGTCCTCGAGAAAGGTAAGAAGAAGAGTTGAATGCTCGTGTAAAAGCAACAAAGCACCTCTATTTTGGAGAAGAACTTAAGTGAGTTCAAACACAATCCCAAGAGGGTACAATCATTGAATCCACAAAAGTGTCCATCTTTGACAGAATCGTGCACAACAGAGACAGAATCGTGCACATCGACTTTATGCTGAAACTTGATGCCAGGCATCGAGTTGCTCCACAAAACTCATGTTTTCAAGAAGATTTTGCAGTAGTAACAACTTAGAGAATAAAACATAGAATTATCAGCACAAACTCGATGCTAGGCATCGAGTTGCTTGGAAAACTTGAACTTTTGAACTCATCACATAGTAGGCAAGCATGGAGATGATGGAGAGAGTCTCATACACAGAAATTTACATAATTCTTCTCATAGCTATGAAAAACTCAGAAGTTTACAGGTGCTTTCTCACTCAAAGAAGCCCGACTATACTCAACCATACAAAATTAACTTTTTCTCACTCTAACTACCTCTCTTCCACATCGTGTCAATTGATACAAACTAACTTATATAGTTTTTCTCAATCTCGTGACTTTTAAAAAACTTCTAGAACTAAAATGAACTAACTTTACAAATATAATGCACTTGTGAATTTGTCCCTTCACATAGGCATGTGGTTTTCTTCTAAAGCTTTGACCTTCAAATATATGTCCAATTAGTGATTGTTTCTCTAATAGCTCCCCCTCAATCACTAATTGACATTCTCTGTTTCTTCATATCATATTCTTTTCTTTTACTCCTGCCATGCTTTTGAATCTTCTAGTCTTCACACCATCTAAGGTCTTTGTCATTATATCTACTATCTAATCCTTTGTAGAAATGTACTCCACTTCAATTTCTTTCTCCATTACCTTTTCTCTGGGAACATGATAATGTATCTCTATATGTTTTGTTCTTGCATGAAATACTAGATTTGCTGCAAGATAAAGTGAACTCATATTATCTCCATGTATTGTAGGGATACCTTGATCAATGCCCAAACTTTTGAATAATCTTTGCATCTATATGACCTCCTTAGATGCTTCTACAAGTCCTTTGTACTCAGCTTCAATTGATGATAATGCTACTGTATGTTGTTTCTTTGAACACCAACTTACAAGCTTATCACCAATGTATATCATGTATCCATGTGTTGATCTTCTGTCATCTTGATTATGTGCCCAGTCTCAATCACTATATGCTTTCAACTTCAAATCTGATGTAAAAGGATAATACAATCCTTCCTTTATAGTTTCTTTGATATATCTGAGTACTCTTTGACCTGTAGTCCAATGTGGATCCTTTGGACAATGCATAAATCGTGACAGAACTCCCACTGCATAACTAAGATCAGGTCTTGTTACTGTAGCATAAATCAAACTCCCCACAAGGGATTGATACTTCCTCATATCTTTATATTCTGCACCATCATCTTTACTGAGCTTGTGCTTGACTTCCAGTGGAGTTGAAGCTTCTCTGATATTTTCCATTCCAAACTTCTTCAACAAGTTTAGAAGATATCTTTCTTGTGACACATATATGCCATGATCTGTATAACTAACTTCCATTCCAAGAAAGTATGATAACTTTCCTAGATCACTGATCTTGAACTCTTTCTCAAGTAATCTCTTTACCTCCTTGATTCCTTCATTTGAAGTACCTGTGATTATAATGTAATCCACATAAATACAAATGTAGATTGTACCTTCCTCTGTTCTTTTGATAAGTAGACTTGGATCTGGTTTTGAACTTTGATATCCAAGATAATTGAGATACCTCACCAATCTATAGTTCCATGCTCTTGGAGCTTGTTTCAATCCATAGAGTGCTCTTCTCAATCTGCAAACAAAATTTGGATCCTTGGAATCTATAAACCCTTGAGGTTGTTCAATGTATACCTCATCTAATATGTATCCATTCAAGAATGCATTCTTTATATCCAGTTGACTTAGGGTCCATCCTTTTGAAGCTGCAATAGCAATGATTGTCCTTATAGTTGACATCTTAGCTACAAGATTGAATGTCTCATCATAATCTATGCCATAGGTCTGGGCATAGCCTTTCACCACCAGTCTAGCTTTGTATCTGGCTATACTTCCATTTGCAAGCTTCTTCACTTTATAAACCCATTTATTTCCAATTACCTTCTTACCATTTGGTTTAGGAACAAGTTCCCATGTCTTGTTCTCCTCTAGTGCATTGAATTTCTCCTTCATTGTTTCTTCACATTGTTTCTTACCTTTTGCTTCATCATAGTTCTGAGGTTCTTCATCATCTTTGACCATGTAAGCATAATTCTTCTGAGTTATGTAAGAAGTATCATAAGAATACCTTTCTGGTTGCCTTCTAGTCCTGCTTGACCTTCTTGGTTCACATTCTCCATATGTGTCTGGATACACCTCTTCATCAAATATAGGAGCTTCTTCATTTCTTCTGGTTAATCCACTTCTGGATGTACTTGCTTGCATATATTCTTCATCTTCATTCACCTGCACACTTGATTTTCCTTTCTCACATCTTCTTACCTCTTCTTCAAATTCTTCAGCTGTATGACTTTGATATGCATACCAACTTTTCTGTTCATCAAATGTAACATCTCTAGAAACAAGAAATTGTTTGGTTAGAGGATTCCACAACCTCTAACCCATCTGCTTTTCATCATAACCAATGAACACATATTTTTCTGCCTTTGGTTCAAGTTACGCATTGTTTTATGAAGCTAGTGTAGATTTGCAGGTTCATCGATACATTGATGCAGGTTGGGCTGGTAGCATTCCAAATATAAGATCTACTAGTGGCTTTCTATTCTTACTTGGGAGTGGAACTATTTTGTGGAGCAATAAGAAGAAACTCACTATTTCTTTGTCGAGTACAAAGGCTGAGTATAGAGGTGCAGAATGGAAGCATTTGAGGCATCATGGATAGAGATGCTACTTGTAGATTTAGGTGTGGAAGTGCAAAAGCCTATCACTATCTATTGTGATAATCTTAGCAGCATACAATTAGCATGGAATCCTGTTTTTCATGCAAGAACAAAGCATATCGAGGTACATTATCACTTCATCAAAGAGAAGGTAATAGCAGGTGATATTGATCTTGTTTATGTGAGAATAGATGAGTAGGTTGCTGATATTTTCACTAAAGCACTTGGAGTAGAGAAGCTGAAGAAGTTTCAGAAGATGCTTGGATTAGAGGACATGACGTTGAGCTTGAGGAGGAGTGTTGAGATATCAAGCTCAAGATGTGATGATCCAGGATGACATGTATCACTTTTTCATTTCTCTTACATGTATAGTGTTCATGCTGGTATATGTCAAGGATACTTCATTGAGCTTTACTAGATTTATCTACTGAGAGTGATGGCACATTTTTTTCTTTCCAGGTCACGCATTTGTGGACATTAGGATTTTCCTTATGTACTATTCTTTATATATTGAACTAGTTGTATTGTTGTTTTAGTTCATTCTTGTACATTCCTTTTATGTAATAGAAGAAGAAGAAGATCATTCTTTCTAGCCTCAGTTTGTGTGTGTAATCCTCTTTGATTGTGAGAGTGTGTGTGTGAGCTCTCTTCTTCTCTCCTTCCTTGTGCAAACTTGCCCTGTTTTTGAGGCACCGAGCACTTGACTTCTCTCTAGTTTCTGGCACCCTTCATAGTTGGTCACCCTCATTTGGCTCTTCAAGATGATTGCTCAATACCCTTGTGATTGATGATGGTGACTGCATGATTTTGGATCTCGTGAATTGGTGGTCAACCCTTTGCCGTTGAGGGCTTGGGGGCCACCCATGGGGCGATCACTTACCCTTGGGGCTTAGGGGGCCACCCATGGGGTGACCCTTGCCCTAGGGGCCCATGACCATGGCATATAGAGATAAAAAGGGGTCAAAACAAGGTTATACTATCACAAGAGCAAGCAACATATGCAGTGGCATAAAGCAATGAGACAAAAGACACCATGGTGAAGTTTTTTTTTTTGTACTACAAGTAAGTGACACCATTTGAAGACTACTCCACCATTGCAATGAAGGTGACCTCAAGCCCTATCATTTGCATAAGAAGGAAAATTGGGGTAGATACTTCTCCATTTGGTCTTGTATGGGATGCATTTAGGTGAGGGTTCCACTTACCTTGTTGTAGATCAGATCTTTTGGACATTATGAATCCACCAAGTCGCCCATCATACATGTCACTCACCCTCCTTTGTGTACATGCTCACCTTGGGGGACTTGAGTGCCACCCATGGGCCAACCACTCGCCCTTGGGGCATGGGCAAGTAACCCTTGGGTGACCCCTCACCCTAAAGGGCAATCAGAATACCCATTGGGGGAAACCCTTAGCCCTGGGGGGAGGGGCCCCCAAAGTATATTGCAAGAGTCTACCAAAGAATGAAGCAAAGGCATCAATGCTTGGCACAAGTAAAGGGCAAGTCACTAGGAGGCACTCTCATTATGGATGATTGGAGAGCAACAAGGGCGACTAGACCTCGGAGATTCTCAATACCACCCTCACCCTAGGCACATGCAAGGACTTCCCCTCCCAATCGCCTATGGCCCTCTTCACAAGCTAGGCTGCTACCTCATTTAGGTGAGTCTCTACCTCTTATGCACCTCCTTGAGCGAATCCATGTATTCCTCCTTAGGCGATTGTACCTCCTCAAAAGGTAGGTGGCTATACTTTGGCAGGGTGACTCCACCATATTGGGCATCAATAATGAACATGTGACTCCATTCATGTACTTCTTCATGGGAAAGTTGAGCATCATAGGGTTATCCATCTCAAATCAATAGCTTGCCTGGGCACCAGATAGATAATCAAAGGACCCTTGGATTTTAGCACCTACGGATGTAAATGATTTTGGAACATCAAGAGTCATATTCTCATAAGCATGTACACATATTAAGGGAATGATTCAAATAGGAAGGCTACATTGTGAAGGCATGGATTCACTCTAAGACTCTAAAAGTGGGAAATTATCAAGTTATGAACTTTCTACTCTTTTGGAAGATAGTACATTCATTCCAAGATGAAGATGGGTAATGCTAAAGACTAAAGGCTTTAGGTGGCCCAAAAAGTGCCACATTTCCAAAATAGGGTGTCCCCACCACCTCTTTTTGGTGCTACCAAAATAGGGCGACATCTCCATCCATTTTTCACACATCCAAAATTGGGTGACTCCTCTACCTACTTTGGCATTACTACCTTAGGTCGCAATGTGACCTCTCATTTTGACACGACATGAAGTAAATCTTTCTAGACTTGTTAGTAAATAGTTAAAGTGTAAATAAATGTAGGGAAAGCCACCACAAGGTTCTAACGATGTCAGAAGATCTCATTGGAGGACCTAAAATGGTTGGTGACTAGTACCAAATTTGGCATCATATCTTTTGCAGCTTGAAAAATATATGACCTAATATCTCAAAACAAATTGTTCGATATGTATTAGAAAGTGCTTTGGTGGGATACATATTAAGTACATATGCTACAAACATAATAGCCTTAAGCTTGAAGGTATGTGGTAAAGCCTAACCTTTGACCATACATCTTTCCATTTTTATGAGAGATTTTTTTTTTCTCTAGCTCCATTTTTTGTTGGGGTATATATATGACATTGTACATTGATGTTTTATCCCACCTTTGGCCAAAAGTGCATCAAAATTAGAAGACATGTATCCCCTCCATCAGAATGGAGGGTGCCCAACTTACATGTTGACATATTTTGAGCCATAACGAGGAACTATTTAAAGTACATAAACACTTCAAACTTTGCTTTCAATGGACACCCCATGCATGCCTCGAAAAGTCATCAATAAAAGTCACAAAGTATAGGTTGTTCCCAAATGGTGTGTGCATAGGACCACATGCTAAACAAGGTGCAATTTATGAGCAGATCTAACTAGACCATCTTTTGTGAAGAAAGAAAGTTGCATTTTGCCCAAAATACGGCCTTCACATACATGTTTAGAAGGTGTCTAGGTTTTGGCAATGGGGACACCATTTTAGATTCCACAGGTACCGAACTAGCAAAATTCATATGAATAAAGTGTGCATCCAAAAGCTTTGCATGTGAGATAGCTTGCAAATCTTGAACCATACATGCCCAGTCATTCATAGATTTTGCCTAGTCTATGAGCTTATACAACCCATGACATAAAATGCCAAAAGCAATGATAGCATCACAATTCAAAAAGATCATGAACTATACATTTGTCATCAACAAACTCAACGACCATAACATTTGTACATCTTGAGGACTTGAAGCCAAGACATCCTCCTTGCCCCCCTTAAGACTTAATCACTAATTAGCTAGGTGGATTCCTTGTCCTAGGGAGCATATGAACCTTTACATCTGGTCTCGAGATCTTCAGCCAAACATTCAAGTGACCAAATGGTGTCCAAATTCAAGTCCATCTAAACCGGCCTAACACTTAGATCATACACTTCAATTTAACATAGACCCAATAGCATCGCCACTTACTTGGATAAGAAGCATCTATACTATTGACAAGTTTACCAATAGCATCATTGTGAAGAGTGCCTCATATGGTCATCGGTACTATTGGTGGAGCATCAATGTTATTTATATACTTTTGTCCTAGTGATTTTTGTCTGAAAATATGTTGTGTGTGAACATGCCTAATTCTTGTCTCACAAACCTATATAATACAGGTTTAGATTTTGTAGAGAAACATTACATTGTCAATATAGAGCTGGCAATGCATCCAAGGAAAATGGGTATAGCGATGGCAATGTTGATCTAGAAAAATTTGGTAGCAAGCTTATCTATTCAAGCTTGAGCCCTAAAGTAGACATGAATTTGTACAAGAACAAGGGTTGGTGATAAGCTTCTTAACCTAAGCTTGAACCCTAGGATTGGTTTAAACGCCTTAGTGAAGTTAGAATCCTCAGATAAACACCTCTCAAATTTTTCATTTGGCAAGGGAATCAGGTATTTCGCTTGGTTAGGTCAATACCAACATAGAGAATAGTCTATGGGTGAGTTCAGACAGAGCAGTACATTTCTAATGACTCATTCGGAGCTGTATGCTCTACAATTCGCTCTCAACAATTCACACAAAGTGATGACTCTTTCCAGAAACTAAAGGAAAATTGTAAATTTATTGGTTGAACAATTGAAACGACCAATCAAAACACATTGTTAAGCGAGTACATTTTTGTTATGAGATGGATAGCAATCTTTCCATGTGGGGAACTTTGAAGCATCCAATCTCAGGTGGAACTTGGACCCTGGCCATTTGCCTAAAAGTACAAGACACATCTGCTAAACCACGCCTGCTCGAAAATAATAACCACGCCTGCTCGAAAATAATCAGGAATGTATCTTTTTGCGTTGGGTTTTTGAAGATAATGATATCTTCGTTGCATGCCGAGGCCATTGCAATTGCAAGGGGGTCAGGGCACCGAGAAAATCACAAAGTAGTTGGCAACGCAGTCTGCATAACGCTCCACGATTGGTAGCCCCTCCTCCTTCCCTATTTTTCTGCCCTCGATGATCGCATTTTAGAGCGCGTCCGTTCTCATCAAATCAGACGTGCAACTCAAAGAGTCCTTCGAGGTATCCATGCAGGTCGCCAACCTGGCGGGCTCCTACGCGGCGGCGCCGCTGCTCCTAGCGGCGGCGCTCCTACTTTCTCATCTGACGCTGGCGCAGGTCCCGGCTGCCTCGCCCGTGAACGAGCCGATCCCTTCTGCACCTCTTGATCCGTCTAACCTGCCGCACGTCGCAGTCACCTCCTCCCCTCCACCACCCGCGGATCTATCTACTGTTCCGCCAGCCGCAGATCCACCTACTGTTCCGCCACCAAGAAGTACCTCCGTCCCTCCTCCACCCGAGAAGCATGGATCGCCACCACCCCCTGTTGATTCCGTACCACTTGCGCCACCGACGAATACATCTCCTCCTACAACACCTGAAAAGCCTGGTTCACCGCGATCTTCTCCTGATGTCGTACCTCCAGTCCACAATCCATTACAGACGCCGGTAGTTCCCCCTGAGCGACCGCTATCGTCACCACCAGCGCCACCTACAGAGCTACCGCCGCCGCTGCGAAGCCCTCTCCCGGCTTCGCCTCCACCAACACCTTCTGCCAATGTACCTCCCTCAAATACTTCTTTAACTGCGCAGAGTCCTACCGTTTCCGGCTCACCACCTTCCTTACTTCCGCTATCACCGCCTGCGCCGCCAGTACTACCGCCTTCGCCTCCGGTTCTACCACTATCACCTCCGCCTTTACCGGCTCCTAAATCCTCACCTCCGTCAAATCCACCACCCTCGGTACCACCTTCACCTCCTGTTCTACAATCCCATCCACCGTCTTTACCGCCTCCTGAACTCTCACCCCCATCCGCTCGACCTTTAGCTTCACCTCCAGTTGTGCAATCCCCTCCACCATCTTTATCACACCCTGAACGCTCACCTCCTCCGATTCTGTCTTCCTCATTACCACCTTCACCGCCACGTATTTTACGATTCCCTTCAACTCCGTCAACGAGTCCTGAGTCGCCGCCTCCATCAACTCCACCGCCTCTAGTTCTACCTCAGTCCTCTCCACCACCTCTCCCAGCACCATCAACCACTACTCTCCCTCCCTTACCCTCAAAAATTTCACCTCTGCCTGCATCCACTCCGCCCGCACATTCCCCTATCCGTCAGCCGGAACTATCCCCATTACCATCCCTTCCGCCCCCAGTTTCGCCTGTCAGTGTAGATTTATTCCCACCGCCTCCTGCGTCACCGCCAGTACTTCCATCGTCGCCCCCCCTTATACCACCGCCAGCGGAAGGACCACTGTCTTCACCGCCATTACCGTCGAAACTATCTTCACCACCATCTATATCGCCTGCGTCCCCTCGCCCGGTGCAACCCGTACCTGGGCCTCGGCCTCAGCCATCGCTACCTCCAAATGCATTTCCACCATCAACACCTCCAATGCTGTCTCGAAAACTTTTGCCACCGGCATCGTCACCAATTACGCCTGAACCACCCACCGCTCAGGCACCAGGGTTTACACCAACTCCAGCGCCATCTCCAGAGTTTTCAAAGCCTACTTCCCCATCCCCGTCACCAGAGACATCGGCTCCGTCACAGAGGGATCCGCCACCGTCATCACGATCTCCGTCACCGCCAGGACAAAGAAATCCTCCGGAAAAAAGCTCAAACATTGTTCAAGGCCCTGGCGGCGCACCCTCTCCGGGGCTTGATCCAAAAGATGTGTTGCTTAGCGATTCAAATGGAAACACACAGCCTACCTCCCCTAGCTCTAACTCTAGACGTCTATCAGGCGGGCAGATAACAGGTATCACTGTCGGAGTCCTGCTTGGAGTATCACTTGTCGGCCTTGGAGGCATCGCCTTCAAGATGAAACATGACCGATCAGGTCCATGAGTGCATGGAGCCTTAACCTATTCCTATATCATGGGCGTCAGGCTCTACCTCCATAGAATCTTACAGAACCTGGCTGATTGAGTCAATAGACACATTAGTTTAGCATTCTGTGTACACTGCCATGGCCTGACCAGCAGGAGAAGAACCTCTGAAAGAATTCCGGCATACTCTGACGAGAAGAATCCCTGGAAGCCTCGTTCTTCTGTCTCTAACACGACTAACCATGCTAAAACGCATATCGAAACTTGAACCACAGATATTTTCGCATCATTTCTGTAGAATAATCGTTACTTCAATTCGGATCAAGATGAGCAATCAAAGGATTGCTGTCAGCTGTGGTTCAGATAACCATCTTTTAGGTTTGCCAAGCTCTTCATCCTCTTCAAGCTTCAGGTCATTTAAAACTGTTAGGCAAAGCAGAGTTGCTCTAGATAAAGGATTTAAGAGCTTCTCCTTGCCTTGAACAGTCCAAAAATACTAATCCTAGTCCAGGTCTACAGATTAACTACATGCTGTGGATCCTGATAAGTTTGTTTCTGAATAAAAGCTTTTTGTCTGCATATTTATGCCGCAGTTTCAGAAAAACTTGGAGTTTATAGATTGAGTTGCATGGATAGCATTGCATGCTCCTGAGCAAAATGATCATTGATCTTATTCTCAACATCTAGAGTTATCAAATAAGTTTTAATAGAATCGGTTTGAAATATACTACAAATAGGCTGCTTATCGTGTCTCGTTATTTTGCTTAAACGTGTTGTTGAAAGGAGCCATTGAACAAATACATTACATGGCTTTTGAGTCAATAACGTTATCCCAAGTTATGGAAAAAACAAATCAAATTCCCATTCATGAAAATGTTTTTAGATAACATTTTAAGAATCAATCAAATCGTTAATTGTGTAAGAATTTACCTTTTCCCTTCCGACTGGCTAAGAAAGCTTGATTTGCAGCATACATAATTGACTTGCTCTACCTAGATTGATCTTCTTGCAACAAAACAGAGAGGAATTTGGATTGCCTTTCATCATCAATCAAAGAGTAGAAGAAAAACTCTGATTCATCTAGAAGACCATTAAGAGCAATCTCCATAAGTGAACTATTTGGTAAGACTTCATTAGTAGAAATCAACTGCTCCTTCAAATCTTTGATCTTTGTCAAAAAATGGTCCATAGAATCTCCTTCATTCATCTCACTCTCCAACTATTTTCAGAGGTAAGCAACAGGAGCCTCATTTCTTTCCTGGCATAAATTTGTAAGAGTATGCTAAGCATCCTTTGATGTCTTGCAAGAGTCAATGTGAGGGATAATGGCATGTTTGAAAAACAAAGTTATCAATGCATGTGCATGAGCATCTTCACCTATTTGTGCAAGGAGCAAGCCTAAGAGCTTTGCTTATGCTCTTGGATTTCTCTCATCTTTCATCATACATAAATGTAATTCATTTTGGGTTATGCCGCTCAAAGGTTAAAGCCTTGAACTTATCTGAGTCATTTGTAAAAGCAAAAAATAGGAGAAAACCTCATGCTCTAATGGGAGCCAAACTCCATGAATATTTTTGAATCCAAATTCAGACTCATTCTAGTATTTAGGATTACCTTTTAGGTAGATGATTCCACCACCTTCAAGTTCAAAAACATGTATAAAAGAACCACATTTTATTCATGGGATAATCAGAGCTTTACTATGAGATTTGAGCTGATACGACTCTTATGAGCTTACATAAAAAGTTTTGTCATCATTGCATGCGTAAATTTCAAGATTTGAATGTTTGACCTTATCCATTTTAAAATTGGATCAAGGTAATTACTCAGCATGTTCACTCAAAATGGAGGCCTATCTGCAAGGAAGGAACCTATATTGATACATATCTAGAGATGAGATGATGCCAATACTCAGAAGCAAGGGCTAACCAACACAAGAGGAGCAGGAAAGGTTGAATGCATGAGGATGCTTTGGCAAGTTCATACATTCTTAACTCTATCTCTAAATTTTTACTCCCTCACATTAGGAACTTTAAGACATGTCAAGAGACATGGAATGCTCTAGAAGCATTCTCTTCAAGTACCAAATCCAAGAATAATCAACTACGGATGGAATTTACAACACCCAAGAATATGCCCAAGCAAAGTGTGATTGATTTTATCACCAAGATGAAGGACATTCTAGAGAAACTTAGAAGCATTGGAAAGTTCATTGTAAGGCAAGTCATCAATGGAATCAAAGCTGATGACAAATGGGAAGCCTTCACCATAACTATGGACCTCTACATGGACATGCAAGCACCTAACTTCAACACAATCATGGGCACTACAACAGATCGATGGTATACCGAGGTTTTTACCGAGGAAAATGAACGCGGCTTTATTTGCCGTGACGCCGATGTAAAGGTCAGTGTGTGCGTCGGTACCAAAGCATCGGTATCTGCGTCGGTATATGCGTCGGTATATGCGTCGGTATAAGCGTCAGTATATGCGTCGGTAATACCGGCACACATACCGGCGCCCATATCGAGGCCTCTGCTGGGCATACCGTCGTCTATACGGTTGCCTGCTGGGTGTATCGACGCTTATTCCGATGACATTACTGGGAGTACCGTCGCGTATACCGACGACCATACTTGCAAAATTTTTTTTGGGTAGAGTGTTTTGTCTTTTGCTATAGCAACATTACCATGATGTTGCTTAACAAAAGACAATACACTCTGCCCAAAAAAAACCGAATACATGTGATGTGTACTCTAATGACAACCGAAATATGATTTCATAAAACAGAGTATTATTGGACACAAAAGAGATAATCAGAATGAACCATGTACAAAAGAAGTTATATATTTCAATAATGAACCATGTACAAGAGTGTGGCAAACCACTTTCATATATGACACTTTTACAAAATGTGGCAAAGTAATGTATTGCCATATGAAAATCAAATACAAAATATTGGTCTTCCACTGCCATACACATGCAAAGAACGTTCCATATCAACAGTCCTGCAACAAAGAACATTAATGGAATGAGATAAATTCACATGAAAATTACAAACAAGTAAAAACCAAGTTTATAAATTAATTACCTCATCGCAAATGCTCCCATAAAACTACTGCACCGCGTCCCTCCAAGTCCTGCAATAGTGCAGTCAACCCATGACTATATCCGTAAGACTCCTCCGTTCGTGTTGGAGGACGACCCATTGCCAGCTCCTGAAACAAATGTAAAAAGATTAGAGAAACATACATGAGAAATTTAACACAAATAAATTCAATAAATGAAATGGTACTTACAAACTCATGATGCATCGTGTCATATCCGTCGCTGCCCAAATGTGACGGTCCAATCGTATCTAAACGTGTGGCTTCGGCATTTCACTGCTGGCGATATCGATCAAGAGTCTACTGCTGCTCATCACGAGTCATGTCCCATCCTCAGCATCTAACCATACAGGCTTTGATAAGCCTTCTCTGAAAGCATCACGAGCCTTGGATCGTCGATGGGACATGATCTCACGTGCGGTGTGCAGAATCCACTCTGAACGGATAATAGACTGTCCATCGGCTGGTCGGAACTCTTGGTAAATCGTCTGTGTGATATAATTCTTTCGATCTTTATCCTGTTCACTCCATTTCAGTATGATGGAGTGTCCAAACTGGATGGAGCAAAGCTGTCGTATGCGTGCACTCATTGCTTTGCCAGCCGCATCCATCACCGGAGCTCCATCTCGGATACTATACACCTTGGAGTCATCATAGTCATGAGCACCCCAAGGTGTACGTGGTGTTCCACGTGGTGTACTACGTGGCGTACTGCGTGGCATACCTACATCTGAGGTACTCGTCCTAGGAGTAGAAGCGGGCGACACAACGTCCGTCGCACTGCCTCCACAACAACCACCTCCTCCGCCTCCAGAACTACCTGTAGATCCACTCCTAGAACCTCCTGCTCCAGAGCGTGACCTCGATCTATGAGACGGGCCAGAACCTGTATCGCGCTGAGGTGTCGAATGCACATGTCTACTAGTAGACCCAGTAGGAGATGGCTGCAAAGATGGTCGTGGTGGAGTCACAAAGCTAGGAGACATACCTCCTATGGGAGTAGCACCACCTGCAGGAGTGACACCGGCGGGAGTGAGGCCTGCGGGAGTGAGGTCGGCAAGAGTAAGGCTGCCAGGAGTGAGACCGGGAGGAGTGCTACCACGAGCGATCCAATACTGTGATGCAGCGGCCATATATGCAGGAGGAATTTGAGAGATGAACTCCAAAAACTGCTCCTCTGTCATGGAATGTGGAGTGACTGGAGGACTGTCTCCCATCGTGCTTTGTAATAAAAGAACTCAAATAATTAGCATGCGATAAGAAAAGTAATATAGAGAATAAACAAAAAAACAAAAATTAGTACGTACAAGTGTTTTATTCAAAAGTCCTCTATTCTAGCATCCTCTTGAAGATCCGATGCACCGAGAATATCTATCTCTATATTGATGGCTTCTAGATCTCTTGCTATGCTGGTTTCCTCCTGATCATTGTCTACTGCTTCGTCTTCTCGAACAATGAGCTCTTCTTCAATGACCTCTTCTTCTCGAACAATGATCTCTTCCTCCTCGACTATCGAATGAATCTCTGAGTCCACTAGAGATGGACTTTCTTCTACATCTATGTTTTCAAAAATTTGTCTACTACGTGGAGATACTTGTAAAACAAATAGCCACTCTCGGTCTTTTGAATCTGGTATAAAAACAACTTGCTCACAGTGTTCGGGAAGTACAAATGTATCCCTTTCATCTGTCCATAATCTTGTGGAGTCGACTTGAAGCAAACCGCTCTTATCCCGTCTCATTGTTGCGTTTCTTCCAGAGGTGACTACTTTGAACCATTTCACATCAAAAACAAAGTAATCAAACTTTCTGAAAGATAGTTTCAAGATGTCTTGAATCACACCACAATAATCTAACTCGCCTTCTAGAGCATTATCATCTCTTGCACTCGCTCTACTTTTTTGCAAAAAATTCACCATCACTCCACTATCAAAAGTAGACCTATTTTGATCGATTCGTGCGATTCGAAAGTGTTGCCCATGAGACTATAGTGCACCGTATTTAATATACTCCCAATCACATCCTTTTGCGAGTTCTTCTTCTTCTTCAGAGATATCTTCACCCGTTTCCTTTGCTTGTGAAACCGCTGTATCTAACCATCTGCTCGTTGGAAAAGGTGGGAGAGGTCGAAGATTTTTTGGAAGAGGCATCTTCGAAACTGAGCTCTTTCCTTTGCGTTAGTTTCCTTGGCAAGTTCATACCTTTCTAACCACTTTTGCATAGGCTCAGAGTTAACTATGCAAAACTTCATTGCCTTCTCTCTGAAAGCTGCATCCATTTTTCTTTGCAATCCTTTACCTTGTGGTTCATCGCCTACGAGACGAACATCTTCATCATCGCTCCATAAGCGAGGCATTTCGGGATCCGATATACGTAGAAACTCAGTTATGAATACAAGAGATTCTTGTACAAGCCATCCCTCTGCCATGCTACCCTCTAGACGTGCTCTCTGTCAAACAAACCCTTTTAATGCCTTCATAAAGCGCTCTAAGAAGAACATCCATCGACTATGGACAGTTCCTGCTATTGCAACTTCATCTACTACATGAACCAGTAAATGAAGTTGAATAGTGAGAATACTTATGGGAAAGTATTTCTCTACCATACAAACAGCCTCGATAGCATTGAGTTTCACACTCTCTATGCTATCTCTATTTATCTCTTTAGAAGATATCCACCGTACTAAAGAACTAATTTTATAAATGGTTTTTCGTACATCCTCTGAAAGACAATCTTTTAGGGCTACAGGGAGCACAAACTGTAAAAACTTGTGCCAATCATGAGACTTGAGTCCTGCAAGATCGTCGTTTCGTGTGAAAGCAGTCTTTAGACACCTCATGCATCCAGTAGGTGTACGAAACTCTGAAATTGTTTTCTTCACTTGTTGCTCTTCCATCCTGCGAAGCACCCAAGGAGCTCTTGGTAACGATACTGTTCCGTTGGGCTTAGTAATTGCCCACAACTCTCGCATACGACCTCACTCTTCTAAGTCCTCCCTTTGTGCTTTGCTTTCTTTCTTTCCGATCAAAGTTTTCCAAAGAATCTCTCCCACATTCTTAAAAATATACATCGGGTCTACCAAATGATTGATCACCAATTCACTCCAATAAGGGAGTTCATGAAAAATGGACAACCGTTTCATGCCAGCAACTGGATTTTCTGAATCCCATAGTTGTTTCTAATCGCTAGCTTTCATTTGGTGTTGCGCTTGTCAACCAATTTGTCCTTCACATAAAACATATCCATCAGGCAAATATCTATGATGTCCTTCATAGACAGTTTTACGTAGTGCTTTGGAATAGCGTGCTTCGAGTCGTGGTCCGCATAAAGGACAAGCATGGTAACCCGAAATCGATAAACCTGAACATTCACCATAACCAAGCCAATCATGCATTGTCCACATAAGTATGCCTTGCACTCGCACGTCTCGTCTTCTTATAGTTTGAGACATGTCACGCACAGTAATCCCATCCCATAAAATGCGCAGTTCTTCCACAAGTGGTGCAAGATATACATCCATGTTTTTTACCTTATACTTACCTGGTACAATAAGAGCTAATAATAAATGACCTTTCTTTGTGGCCAACCATGGTGGGATATTATAATTGACCAAACATACAGGCCATGTGCTCCATGAAGAACTGCGTAATCCAAATGGATTCACTCCATCCATAGCTAGGCCTAGACGTATGGACCGAGGCTCACTAGCAAACTCTGACCACTTACTATCTATGTGCTTCTAAGCATCAGAGTCAGCTGGCACTCGCATTACATTATGTGTAGACCTGCTCTTTGTATGCCATGACATTAACTCAGCTATAGATTTGCATCTAAACATGTTCTTAATTTGTGGAATGATAGGAAAGTGGCGAAGAACCTTTGCGGGGATTGATTCGCCTACAACATCTTCTCTAAATCTATTTGCTCCACACTTTGGACATATGTGGAGATGCTCAGACTCATTCCGAAAGAGAATGCAATCATTCGGACAAGCATGAATTTTAGTATAATCCATTCCAATGGACTGTAAAAGTTTTTTCGCATCTCCACGTGTTGGAGGCATGTCATTGGCCTCTGGCAAAAATTGATCTTTAAGAAGCCTGCAATAAGCAATTAAAATGATATTAGTAAATGAAGTTATTGTGATACAACAATGAAAAACAATTTGTTCTCCACTTACCTAAACAATTCAGTGACACTACTATCTGACCATCCATAAATGGATTGCAGATTGAGCATCGCGAGTGAAGCACGTAGTACAGATATCTTTGCTCCATTGTAAAGTGGTAAACAAGCTAATCTTCGCATGTTTTTATATTCTTCATCAACTTCTGATCGTGGAATTTCTGTTGTGTCCATGAAACTCTCGACACCTTCTTCACCATCATGATCTTCGTCCATCTCATAAAATGCTTCAAGCATCTCTTCCATATGTTCATTCTGTGTAATATTATTAGTGCTTGCTTGTACGTCTAAGTCCTTTTTTGCTCTCTTTTGTCCACGAGAGGTTACCGATGCAATGTCATTTGGGCCATTTTCTCACCTGGGGGACCATGCGAATGATAGCATATGTTTTCCAGTCGACTCCTATCAAAGGATCCATACTCTCTAACATGTGCAGTACAAATCCGTCATTTCCAATAAATTTGATACTTGCACTGTGTGCAAGGACATGCCATTCTCTCTTCGGGATCCAAAGAAGCCATCTGCTACAATATGGACATTTTAGAACATTTGTTTTTTTATTAAACCTAAAAATCTAACTCTTAAAGACTTAAATCTGAAATACTATACCTAAATACTTAAATACCTAAACAAACTTAAAACCCTAATTTTAAAACCCTAATCTATATAGCTATCCTATTTTATCTATATATTCGGATTTTTTCTTGATTGATCCTATTTTATATATATATATTTATTTATTTATTCAAAATTTTTTCCTCTTCATTGAGTTATATGTATGCCTAAACCCTAAAACCCTAATTTTAAAGATCTAGTCCTAAATTATGTATATTTCTATACACATGTGTATATACATGTATATATGTATTATATGTGTATATGTATGTGTGTATATATGTTATGTAGGTGTTAAAACCCTAAAACCCTAATCCAAATGACCTAGACCTAAAACATGTATATATATGTATGCATGTGTATATATATGTGTATATGTATATATATGTGCATATAGATAGGTGTATAAGTATGTGTGTTTGTGTATTGTATATATACTCACTCTATCTAAAATGATTAAATTTAAACCTATTTTTATATATTTAATCATATATATTTCATTTATTTATTTATATATATTTAATTACATATATTTAATTAAATTATTTAAAAGACTAATTCTTTTTATATTTATTTATGTATATAATTATTTTATTTTATATATATATTTATTTATATATTCAGATTTTTTCCTTACGTAATCCTATTTTTATATATTTAATTTTATATATTTAATTAAATTATTTAAAAAACTAATTCTTTTTATATTTATTTATTTATATAATTATCTTATTTTATATATATATTTATTTATATATTCAGATTTTTTCCTTATGTAATCCTATTTTTATATATTTAATTTTATATATTTAATTATATATATTTAATTAAATTATTTAAAACACTAGTTCTTTTTATATTTATTTATGTATATAATTATCTTATTATATATATATATATTTATATATTCAGATTTTTTCCTTACGGAATCCTATTTTTATATAATTAATTTTATATATTTAATTATATATATTTAATTAAAGCCCTAATCTTAAAATTCTAGATCTAAAATATGTATATTTTTGTATGCATGTGTATCTACATGTATATATGTATTATATGTGTATGTGTATGTGTTTATATATGTTATGTAGGTGTTAAAACCCTAAAACCCTAATCTTAAAGATTTAGACTTAAATCTGAAATACTAAAACCTAAATACTTAACCACCAATAAAAATCTAAACCCCTAATCCTAAAACCCTAAATTCAGATTTTTTTCTTATTTTTCTCTATATTTTTTCTTAATATAAATATAATTGAGTTATATGTATGTCTAAACCCTAAAACCCTAATCTTAAAGATCTAGACCTAAAATATGTATATTTCTGTATACATGTGTATATACATGTATATATGTATTATATGTGCATGTGTATGTGTGCATATATGTTATGTAGGTGTTAAAACCCTAAAACCCTAATCTTAAAGATTTAAATCTAAAATATGTATATTTTTGTATGCATGTGTATCTACATGTATGTATGTATTATATGTATATGTGTGTTAAACACCTATAAAAATCTAAACCCCTAATCCTAAAACCCTAATCATATTTTTTATATATATTTATTTATATATTCAAATTTTTTTCTTATTTTTTTCTATATTTTTTCTTAATATAAATATAATTGAGTGATATGTATGCCTAAACCCTAAAACCCTAATCTTAAATATCTAGACCTAAAATATGTATATTTCTGTATACATGTGTATATACATGTATATATATATTATATGTGTATGTGTATGTGTATGTATGTGTAAATAGCATAAAAACCCTAATCCTATTTTTATATATTTGATGTAAAAAAGAAACTTCAAAATAAAAATAGGATTATATGTGTGTATGTATGCATGTGTGTATATATGTGTGTGTATGTATGCATGTGTACATGTGTGCGTGTGTATGTATGCATGTGTATACATGTGTGTGTATGTGTATGTGTGTGTATGTAGGCATGCATGTGTGTGCATGTGTGTGTACGTGTGTGTATGCATGCATGTGTGTGTATGTGTGTGTATGTGTATGCATGTGTATACATGTGTGTGTATGTGTATGTGTGTGTATGTATACATGCATGTGTGTATATGTGTGTATGTATGCATGTGTGTATATATGTGTGTATGCCAATATGTGTGTGTATGTATGCATGTGCATACATGTGTGTGTATGTGTATGTGTGTGTATGTATGTATGCATGTGTGTGTATGTGTATGTGTGTATATATTGTATGCATGCATGTGTGTGTATGTATGTGTGTATATATTGTATGCATGCATGTGTGTATGCATGTGTGTATATGTGTGTATGCATGCATGTGTGTATGTGTGTGTGTGAATGTATATGTGTGTATATATGTATGTGTGTATATGTGTGTGTGTATGTGTATGTATGCATGTGTATATATGTGTGTGTATGTATGTGTGTATACATGTGTGTGTATGTATGCATGTGTGTATATGTGCATATGTGTGTATGCATGCATGTGTGTATATGTGTGTGTATGTATGCATGCATGTGTGTATATGTGTGTATATATGTGTGTGTGTATGTATGTGTGTATATGTGTGTGTGTATGTGTATGTATGCATATGTGTATATATGTGTGTGTATGTATGTGTGTATGCATGTGTGTATGTATGCATGTGTGTAAATTTATATGTGTGTGTATGCATGCATGTGTGTATATGTGTGTGTGTATGTAAGCATGCATGTGTGTATAGGTGTGTGTATGTAAGCATGCATGTGTGTACATGTATGTGTGTATGTATGCATGTGTGTACATGTATGTGTGTATGTATGCATGTGTGTACATATATGTGTGTATGTATGCATGTGTAAATGTGTAAATGTGTGTGTGTATGTATGCTCTATTTTCCTATCTCTATCTTCCTTTCTTTCATTATTCTTTATCTCTCACACTCTCTCTCTCTCTCTCTCTCTCTCTTTCTCTCTCTCCTTCTCTCTCTATCAATAGAGAATAAAACAATCACTCACAAGTATGATCCTCTTTTGGATCGTTGTTGTCAAAGCGTAATGTATGTCATCTATCGTCCAATTCCGAACAATCGACGCCAAAGAACTTCTACAAAATCAAAGAAAAGAGAAATTATAAAACCTAAAGCATAGAGAAACACAAATGCTAACAGTACGTGCAACACTTACCAAGATGTGAGATCTAAGCCGAGAGAGAGTGTTTGTGTGTAGAGAGAGAAATCTCTGTGTGTGTGTGTGTGTGCACAAGACAATGCAGGTCGCAATTCGGTTCGCGCGCGCAAGTTCGACAGAAGACCAATAGTACTCAAACACATGTAAAAATGTGAAGTTTTGCTCTCGGGTTCGTGGTATGTTTAAAACTTGCCACCGGTATAGGCGTCGGTAATTCCTAGTAAATTAACGATGCTTATACCGATGCCCATACCGACGCCTATACCGATGCCTATACCGACGCCTATACCGACGCCTATACCGGCGGCTGCGGGCCACACCGACGATCCGTTTAAAATGGTCATATCAACGGTCACTTGACCGTCGGTATCTCTAAGTGACATTTTTCGAGGCCCATACTGACGTCGACTGTGACCGTCAGTATATGCAGCGTCGGTATGCCCCTCATATGTTGTAGTGGGGGCAACTATTCACACATGAAGCAAAGCTCATAAAGAGTGGTGAAAACCAAAAAGATAATCAGTACTCTACTCTCTATATAGATAAGAATAAAATCAAGGATAATAAAGAGAAAGGTAAGGAATCTAATGATGAAGGAAGCACCTCTCAATAAAACTTCGTAGGTAGAAGTAGAGGCTCAAAAGGAAGAGGTAGATGAGGTAGCCAAGGCAGGAGGAGAGCTCAAAACTCATCAGCCTCTGCTATATATTGTCTAACAGATCACATTACAAAGAATTGTTTTAGAAACCCAACGAATCAAACACGTAGAGGATACAACAGAGCAAACTATGAAAATTCAAGTGGAAGATCAATCGTTTCTACAACAACAATTACCAAGGTGGATACAAAGGAAGGAGAGACTACAACAACTATATAGATGATCAAGCTCAGGAAGATTCACTTGTTCTCATGAACATGACTATGAAGGATGGTAAGTCTAATGCGCATGTGTTTTATATAGACTAAGCATGCTCAAATCATGTATGGCTCTACTCTCACACTTGGAAGTGACATGAAGTCCAAACACGAGATGACACAAGACATCTAGTTGAGAAGATAGGTAATGCAAAGACTTCAAATGGTAGCATAAACTTACTAGGTAGAGTTCTTTATGTGCCTACCATCACCAAGAACCTTATCAATGTAGGTCGAATTGTTGATAAATGTTTGCAGGTAAGATTTACCACAAGCATGGAACATATGTTGAAATCCCACATCAAGGATTCAAGAAGATAGCAAAAGGAGAGAAGATGGGTAGGTTGTTCACATCTGAACTCCAAGACAATAAGAACATTGCATTGTTCAACTATGGCATCCAAATCCTATCTGAGTTAGAGGTTTGGAACAAGAGGCTAGCCCACATTGGAGAAAGAGCCCTCAAACAAATTACTAGATATCAAAGCGTACTTGGACTACCTAAAACTCAATTTGTTAAGCCACACAGACAACCATTCACCAAGAAAGGCTACACCTCTTGGATTTGGTCCACACAAATGTTTGGGTACCAAGCAAGGAACCTTCAATCTCTGGATCAAGCTACTATGTGTCATTCATAGATGATTGTAGCAGATGGACGATATTGTATTTCATGAACCATAAGGATGAAGTATTTTCATGTTTTAAAAATCACTTCACTCTTGTGGAGAACCAAACAAGAACAACCCTAAAAAGACTAAGGTCAGATGGAGGGGGAGAATATTTCTCCCATGGCTTTGATTCTTATCTCCAAGAGAGAAGACTCAAAAGGGGAATCACCAACAAATATACTCCCAAGTAGAATGGAGTGGCATATAGAAGAAATAGGACAATTGTGGAGGTTGCAAGTTCCATGCTCAGTGAGAAGAAACTTCCCAATTATTTGTGGGTAGAGGCACTGTCTATTGCCACCTATTTGGTGAATAAACCTCCATTAAAGGCTCTTGATGGCATGAATCCATATGATGGATGGAATGGAAGAAGCCCTAGCTTGGATCATTGTAGGATCTTTGGTTGCATTGCATATGCACACATACCTTAACAGATTAGAGGTAAATTGGGACCCTAAGGTTATAGATTATACAATCCAATCAACAAAGGATTCATTGTAAGTAGAGATGTTGTGTTTGATGAAAAAAAATCATGGTTTGAAGATGATTGCAAGAGAATCAAGCTACCTTATGACCTAGAGGAGGACTTTCAAACTCTATCAAAAAGAAGTGAGCACACACTTGAAGCATCAAGTGATTGTGAAGATGACCAGAAGAATCCAAGGAGAGAAATTAACTCTCGAAACTCCAAAGACAAAGCCAAAGTGCAAGAGTTGAGGGATGTAGCAAAATCCTCTCAACAAACAACCAAAAGATCAACTAGAGAAAAGAGGAAGCCAGAAAGGTATGTCTATGGCCCATCATTAGTCACCAAACACTCAATTTATTTATCATAAGATTCAAACTCTGAGGAACCCTCATCTTATAAGGAAGAAAGAACTAGGGTGGGACTATTAATAGGTACAAAGCAAGACTTGTGGCCAAAGCATATGCAAAAACACAAGGAATTGACTATGAAGAGACTTTTTCACATGTGGAAAAGATGTCGACTATCAAACTACTTATGAGCATTGCAACTTCCAAGGATTGGAAGATCTACCAAATGGATGTTAAAAATGCATTTTGAAATGGATGGATATCAAAAGAGGTATACATGGCTCAACCTCTTGGTTTTGAAGACTCATCATTTACTAATTATGTATGTAGGTTAAGAAAGGTCTTACATGGTTTGAAGCAAGCCCCAAGATCTTGGAATCATAGCTCATCACCTATTGCATGATAGATGATTTATTGTGAGAAAAGTGGACCCTTCCCTCTTCATCAAGAACAATCAATCTGAAGTCATATACCTATGTGTATATGTCGATGATATCATAATTAGAGGTAATGACGTTGAAGGTATAAGGAAGATCAAGCTTCAAATGAAAGAAGATTTCAAAGTCAATGACCTAGGACAACTCACATATTTCCTAGGGTTGGAAGTAGTGCATAGAGAAAAGGGGATGTACCTTACTCAAAGAAAGTATATCAAAGACATCCTTGCCAAGTTCAAGATGCAAAATTCAAAGGTTGCAAGTACACCTACGAAGACGAACTTAAAGAAATGATCATGAAGGAGGTCAAATTGAAGATATAACATTATATAAAAGTCTAGTTGGTAGCCTAAACTATGCTACCTTGAGAAGAGTTGACATTTGCTATAGAGTAAGTGTGTTAAGTCAGTTCATGCCCACTCCTAGGAAACATCACATGGAATCAACCAAGAGGATACTTAAATACCTGAAGGGAAAACATTTTATAGAAAGGTTCATCAACCTTGGATGTGTATATTTCAAGATTTGAATATTTGAGTGTGACTATGTCTGCACATCTCCTTCTTCCTGAAAAGTCAGGGTGGCCCCCAGACTTTGTAAACTTATTGTTTTGTGTATAGTGAGGCTAAATTCATGAAATAACTTGCTTTGGTTAGCTTCACAATTTAATTGAAAGTGTGAAAAAACGTTTTGGTTAATTTGTACTAGGATCTGACCTCTAAATGTTTTCTTGAGAGCTTCTCATCCAAAAATAGAAAGTCTCTCCATCTTTGTGATGTTCAAACTATTTTGTAACAACTATTTGTGAGTGATGTTTGTTGATATATTTAGATACTGATGTGTATGATCCCTCTAGGACTGCAAGGGCACTTTTTTCCCTCTTTAGGAGGTTTTTTTCCCCCATCTTGTATATACGCCTACAGCCCTAACGGGTTACTTATCTTTGTACATTCTAGTGGTAATACATTCAATATTGTGTGTTGTGCTCCAAGCTTTGTTTTCTTCCTTGTGTTGGTTGCGTGCTTCTACAATTATCTAACTCCAACAATTGGTATCAGATTAGGTCGTCGCTTCATCTAGGGCATCATCGACACTCCTCTGGTCACAATCTCAAGATCACACAAAATTTGGTACGCATACTCTAGGTGATTAGGAGATCAAAACTGCTTCGCTCTGTCATGCCAAAATCGCGATCTGAGCTCGTTTCAGCCCTCGAACGCATTATCACAGTGCTTGTGTATGCTATTTCATCTTTTTTCCTAAAGATATATACAAGTTTTGGTTCGCCAGTATAAGCATCTCAAAGTCTACTACAGGTCTAGCAGAACTAGTCAGGGTAGTTCTGTTCAACTTTTTTAGATATAGTCATTTTTTGCATTAGGGTATTTTAGTGAGTGGTCATGGCTGAAAGCAGTGATGTATTTCGTATGTTGATTGTTGAGGATAATTTAAATGGTACCAACTACCCAATGTGGGCTTATATAATGTGACATGTATTGGTTGCAAAAACACTGTGGAACATTGTGTAGGGTGTTGAAAAACGTCCTACTACACCTAGAAATATAGGTATTGAAGTTGACGCAGATGGCATTGAAGATGCTCATATTCTTCAAATTCCTGTTTGTGTTATAGCTTCTACTACACCTACTGTAGAGCAAATTTGTTGGGATGGTAGAGACGCTCAGGCACATGCATTGATAGCCTTGTCTGTCAAACGTGCCATTATTCCTCACATTCGCTCTTGCAGAACATCTAAGGATGCTTGGGATACACTAACCACATTGTACCAAGCTAGGAATCAGGCTCGTGTTGCTTACCTCCGAAAACAGTTGGAGAGTGAGCATATGAATGAAGGTGGTTCTATGGACAGTTTTCTGACAAAGATCAAGGATTTGAAGGAACGATTAATTTCTGCTGATGAAGTTATACCATATAGCTCACTTGTGTAAACAGTTATGAATGGTCTTCTGGACTCATATCAGAGTTTTGCTTCTACTCTTTGTTTGATGATGAAAGGAAATCCAAATGCCTTGTCATTTGAAGAGTTAATTTCTATTTTATTGCAAGAAGATTAGTCTAGGCAGAATAGGTCCATTATGCGTGTTGCAGATCAAGCTTTCCTGGCTAGTTAGAAGGTCAAAGGAAAATGGAGCTCTTCTACTAGCAAGCAAAAATCTGCAAATGTTGCACATTTGAAGGAGGAAGAGAAAGATGAGAAGAAATAAAAAACGCAGAAATTGTTTTGCAAATATTGTAAAGCAAATGATCATGTCATTAAGATCTATCCAAAATTGATTGCTAAAGAGGCAAAGAAGAAAGAGGCCAGAATGGTTGTTGCAGAGGCCTCTACACCGAAAACAAAGTCTGTTAATCTTGTGCAGAATGAAGAATGGGTGTTTACCACTGTTTACATGACTAGTGTATGTCCGCAGTAGACTCAGATGTTTGGTATTTTGATAGTGTGGCAACCAAACATATTACCTCACAACGCAATTTCTTCACTTTACATGAGCCTACCTCTACAGGGAATACTATCAGATGTGCTATCATGGGAGTTGGTAAAATCATTCTAAATATTGTTGATGGTAGTTCTTTCACCTTGTCAGATGCTTTATTTATGCCAAGGATCAAGAAAAATATGTTATCAGTTTTAGCATTAGCCAAGATTGGCTTGGTTGTGAAATTTGTTGATGAGAGATGTACAGTTCATGATCTGTCAAATGGCAACATGATTATTGCTTTTGGCATTTTATGTCGTGGGTTGTGTAAGCTCATAGAGTATGAAAGATCTGTGAATGATTCGGCGTGTGGAGTATATGATTCTGCTATGTCAGATGCAAAGCTTTGGCATGCACACTTTGGTCATCTTGCTAGTTTGCTACACCTATAGAAATCTGAAATGGTGTCCTCTTTGCCCAAACTTGAGGCACCTGAAAAACATGTCTGTGAAGGCTATATTTTGGGCAAAATGTAGCATTCCTCCTTTCCAAAAGATGGTTCAGTTTGGGCTACTCAAAAAATGCAGCTTGTACATAGTGATGTATGTGGTCATATGCAGACACCTTCTTTTGGAAACTATCTTTACTTCGTGAATTTCATTGATGCTTTTTCTAGGCATGCATGGGTATATTCACACAAAGCAAAGTCTGAACTGCTTAAGTGCTTCAAACAATTTTTGGTTTCGACTGAAAATTTATCAACATGTAAAATGGGCACCCTCCATTCTGATCGAGGGGGTGAATATATGTCTTTTGACTTTAATGCATTTTTGGCTAAACGTGGGATAAAACATCAATGTACAGTTCCATATACACCTCAGCAGAATGGAGTTGCTGAACAAAAGAACAGGTCACTCATGGAAATGGCGAGGTGTATGGTCAAGAGTTAGGCTTTACCACATAGTTTCTAGCTTGAGGTTGTCATGTGTGCATCATATGTACTTAACAGGTATCCCACTAAAGCATTGTAGTCTATCACTCCATATGAGGCTTGGCATGGTCGCAAGTCATCTATTGCTCATCTGTGTGTTTTTGGTGGTATGGCATATGCATTAACACTTGAACAGCATCGTAGGAAATTGGATGATAAAGCAATAAAATGTATTTTTGTTGGGTACAGTTCTGAAAGCAAAGGCTATTGTCTATATCGTCCATAGGATAAATGCATTTTGGTTGGTCGTGATGTTATTTTTGTGGAAGATGCTATTCAATCTTTAGTTTCATGTACGAAGGAGACGTTTGTTAGCTCCAAAGACGTGTATGACACTTTGCTACCTCTTTTTACAGGTGGAGAGTCTTGTGCTAGTCCTAATGAGGCAACTTCTCAACCATTGAAGGTTTCATGTGATGATGCAGATCATTCCATTTCTCAAGCATATTTGCATGATGCACTTGTTGATGAGAGAGCTGATATTGAGGACGCAAAAACTATGCCAAAATGTCTAGTGCAAACTTTGCGATGCATCTCTGTCATACCATACTTGTTCAGGATCTCATAGTGCCTATTTCGCATCAAATTGTTATGTTATGGCTGCATCTAGTCTCTGTGATGAGACTAAACTTGTTTCGTTTGATGAAGCACAAAATTTTGAACATTGGATGGCTACAATGCAATCTGAATATGATGCTATTATGAAAAATGGTACCTAGTCTCTATGCGACTTGCTCCTGGCAAGAAGGCCATTGGCACTAAGTGGGTATACAAGTTGAAGTGTAAACCTGATGGAACAGCTGACAGGTATAAGGCTAGGCTTGTTGCAAAGGGTTATGCATAGGAAAGAGGTATCGATTTTGATGAAATCTTTGCACTTACTTGCCGAATGGCTACTCTTCATAGCCTCTATGCACTTGCATCTCATCATGATTGGAATGTACATTAGTTGGACATTAAAACAACATTTTTGAATGGTGACTTGCATGAAGAAGTGTATGCTTTTCAGTTGTGTGGCTTTGTGTAGAAAGGGCATGAAAACTAGGTGTGCATGTTAAAGAAGGCATTATATGGTTTAAAGCAAGCACCACATGCTTGGTATGAAAAGATACATGCCTATCTGATTGCACATGGTTTTGAGAACAGTCCAACTGAAAGCACCTTATATGTTAAGCGTGATAATGATGTGCTTCTGATCATTGTGGTGTATGTTGATGACATGCGGCTCACTGGTCCTCATGAGAAGCATATTTTTTATTTCAAGGCTGATTTAAATGCCTCATTTGAGATGTCTGATTTGGGACATTTGCATCATTATTTGGGCATTTAGTTTATGCACATTGATGGTGGAATGTCTTTGTGAAAAATGAAATATATTGACACATTATTGCAGCGTTTTGGCCTTGAAGGCTGTAAACCTATTGTCGAGACAAGTTTATGATTGAGTCTTCATGATGTTGGAGATGCATTCGATGTTTTTCTCTATCAGTAGGCTATTGGATGCTTGATTTACTTATGCATCATTCAGCCATATATTTAGTTTATTGTCTCACAAATGAGTAGGTTTATGCATTGCCTAGGTGTCAAGCATTGGGAGGCGGTTAAGTGCATCTTTCACTACTTGAGTGGTACCTGACTACTTGGGTTGTTTTATCCCAAGGGGGGATCACTACCGACATATTTGCATGCTTTTTCTGACTCTCACTGGGCTAGTTTCTACGACACTTGTGTGTCCACTAGTGGTTTTTGCTTCATGCTTGGTAGCTCATGCATATCTTGTCTAAGCAAGAAGTAGCCTACTGTGGCCACTTCTAGTTGTGAGGCTGAGTATAGGGTAGCTTTTACAACATCTGTTGAGTGTGTGTGGCTCAAATGCCTTATGGCTAATTTGGGTGTTGGTCAGTCTTCTGCCACCATCATCTTGACTGACAGTCAGAGCCCATTGGCAGCTGCAAGGAACCTTGTGTTCCATGCCTGCACTAAGCACATTGAGGTGCATTATCATTATGGCAGGGAGAGGTTCTCTGTTGGGGAGATCAACTTGGCATATGTGCCCATGTAGGAGAACATTGCAGACCTTTTCACGAAGGCTTTGCCTAGGGAGAAATTTGAAGCTTTCCGTAAAGCTTTGGGCTTACTTCCTTTTGTGGATTTATTCCACATAGCTTGGCACATGAGTGCCAACTCCTTGTTCACCACATCACTCCCAAGGGGGATTTGTTGATATATTTAGGTAATGATGTGTGTGATCACTTTAGGATCATCAAGGCACTTTTTCCCCTCTTTAGGAGGTTTTTTTCCCCCGGATTGTATATACGCATATAGCACTCATGGGTTACTTATCTTTGTACATTCTAGTGGTAATACATTCAGTATTGTGTGTGGGCTGAAGGGTTGAGAGGGATAGGGTAATGAGGAATAAGAGTGGGGTTGGGTAGAAGAATAAATGGAGGGGTAGGAAGTAGGAAAAGGGGCTCTGGAGAGGGCCAAAGGGATAAAATATGAAAACTACATAGGGTTCATATAAAAAAATATGAAACATGTGGGAAAATAAGGTAAAAATAGACCATGTGGACCATATGCAAAAAAAAAAACATGTGATAAATGTGCCTCATGTTGACTTTGATGGGCTCAACACTTAGCACATGTTTAGAGGATGGTTCTATCACATCTCACATTTATGGCCCATTATAATTATTGGATGGCCTCGGTAGCCAAAGCAAGCATGGAGAATAGACTATGAAATAGTATTCTATCAAAGAATTTGATTCATAAGGTCATGCTAGAAGACATGTTACAAAGAGATGAGATGATGAAACACACAGCTTGCACACCAATGGGTTTAGAGTAGCTCAATCACACTAGAAAATTGATCTTCTTTATTTATTGGACACGTTATCTTTTTTAACAAAAGGGGGGCCAAAAAGAAGTGAAGCTGCATGAGTTGTTCTTTCACATTTCAAGATGGTCAAAGTGTTATGGTTCCTAGAAAGTATATGTTTGCTTGTTAAATTTGAATTTATGGCCCATGAGAATTGTTGGATGGTCTTAGTAGCCAAAGCAAGCATGGAGAATAGACTATGAAATAGTACTCTATGAGAGAATTCGTTCCATAAGGTCATGTTAAAAGACATGCTGCAAAGAGCGGTGTTTCTCTTATGGCACTACTTCAATATATAAATAACAGTACATTATTGAAGGAGTTTTTTGTAGTTCTACCATAAGTATCACATACTTTGAAGGAGTTTTCTATAGTTCTACCATAAGTATCACATAATGCTGAATTATTCTCAACCCCATTACATATTTTTCTAAACTAAAAATAGCATCTAGTGGACTGAGTATAAGGATCATATAGGTGATAGAACTTCAAAAGCTCTCTACAACCAATAAAATTGAGAGTCTCCTCTTTGTCCATGTTTAAATATGCATCACATCCAAACACTTTGAACTTCTTGAAGTAGTAGGCTTCTAGACATAATAGGCTTCAAAATAATCAAAACCATATAATTCACTAGTATAACCTTTAATGATGTGCTTTTTTTAGAGTGTTCCATGAGGATTTTAAAGACATCTATCTTGATGCAATTTTATGATTGTCTAGTCAAGCCAAAGACAAATGTTCATGAGAAACTTGAGAGACAAAGGGTTTATGATTTAATTTTCTACATACACAACATTCCCACATGTTCAAAGTTCCAATTTCTTAGTTCTATTAGAGCATCATATACTCAAGGAAAGCATCTATTGTGAATTTCTATGTGAAGATGCTCAATAACACAGGAGAACACATATGGAGGATGAATTTCAACCTACAATTTTGAACAAAAATTACTGCTCAATATCTAATTTTTAAGATGTGAATAGGCAACTCAAAGTGTGATGGTTCCTACAATGTGTATGTTTGGTTTTTAAATATGAATTAATGGCCCATGAGAATTACCTGATGTTCCCAATAGCGAAAGCAAGGATCAAAAATAGAATATGAAAGAATTTATCATGACTTATTTCATAAGGTCATGTTAAAAGACATGTTACAAAGAGAGGTCTTTTTCTAATGGCACTACTTAAGTATACAAAGAACAATACATCGTTGAAGAAGTTTTCTAAAATAAGTTGTAGGTCTCAAATAAGCTATCCATACCTTTGGTTTCTTTGGTTAAAGAAGCTACTTTTGCAACTCCTCATCAGACTTCATAAGTTAAAAGAAAAAATATTGTGGATATTGAAGCAGGAATAGTGATTGTAGATCAAACTATATGTTTTTCACAAGATTGTCTAAGTGGAGCATTAAATATTCCTACAATAGTCTTAGAGGAGCAGAAATCCATGACCCACTTCTACAAAAATACAATGCCAGACGAATCGACAAAAATTAAGAAACAAGAAATTTCCTAAGATGTTAAGAAGACGATTTCTAAGTTACAAGAGGAGCTTAGAATGTGTGAGAATTCATCATCTTATATGACTAGAAGACTACAAGAATTATAGATGCGATTGGAAGACAAAGACAAATTGATACAAGAAAGTCGAAATTGGAAGCATCACTAGAGTGACATAATTCAACAATAGCTTAATTCTATTTTGAAGACTCTATACCTTCATGAGAGCCATCTCAACAAAAAATCAAGAATAACAATGTAACAAGAGACTAGAAATAATACTCTATAACCAATAGGATCACACCTTGTATATCCATATTCATAACTCACATCACAAATGTCTCACTAGAGAAGAAACCATGTGAACCACCTATAACATAATCATGCATCTAGCATGCATATAAAAACATGAACATAAACTTGCTCACCAAGTCTCTGAAATGACCAAGTAGGTGTGAAAGAATCTTAGGAAAAATTCCCAGAGTATCCCTTATAAAATGAGTAATCAAGACAAAATAACCAGTAGCAAACTAAGAACAAATAACTTATCACCACCTGTAGTGATCCAAGCACATTGAGGTGAGGTATCACTTCATTAGATACTACTTATCCATTGAGCACATTATTCATGAGAAGGCACATACTCAAGATAATATTGCAAATGCTTTGATTAAATCTCTACCATAGGATAGCTTTTGACATTATTGTCACTTGGTGGGGGCTACTTGATTCATGATCTTGTGTATTTACTTGTACATTGTACTTCTACACTGTGTAACATGCCCATTAGGTGGGAGGCATATTTTGTATACTTACACTCAGGTATCCTTTATCATTCTTTATTCTTCTCTCGTAGTTCACTTTGGCCATATTGGCCTTTAGTGGGAGATTATTAGCATTAGTGTCCATGTGAAAGGTCAAATTGTCACTGGAAACTTTTGTATATGTTCTTTAATAAAACATATAATGGCCTTGTTAGCCATAGACTATAACATTGATTGCATTTGTAACCCTAGAAAATCTATGTTTGGAGTCTCTATGTATTGTGTAGTTTTTTCATCTTCTGCAAGTCTGTATCGAGTATCGTGCATGCCATTCATAGCTCAGTTTTCTACTATGAGAGCATTTTTGTGAAGCTCTCTTGAAGATAAATCCATGATGGTGCATCACCATCCAACACTTCAATAGTCTTTGCATGATAGACCAGATTCTTAGTCAAAGCAATGACACTTTAACTATCACAAGCAAGACAAGAAAGCCACAATGCTTCCTTACATGAGTCTCTAACTGCAACATATTGTGCTTCTATGGTAGAAATAGTTGTAAATTCTTGAAGATGAGATCTCCAAGAGATAGCACCTCTAGAAAAGTGAAAAATGTACCCTCATGTAGGCTTTCAATTATCTACACAACTAGCATATTCAAAATCTGTGTAACCAATAATTGATGCCTCTTCTCTATCCAAGCATAGAAACTTGTACTAGTGCCACTTTGATGTCTCAAAATCATCTTGGCCTCTTCCCAATGCTTCTTTCTAAGATTAGACATATATCTGCTCACATCTCCCACTACAAATAGTATTGTCTGGTCTTGTAGCTAACATAGCATATATGAGACTACCAACAATAGACTGATAAGGAATTTTGTTCATGAGTTCCTTTTCCTCATCTGATTTGGGGCAATTATCCTTGCTCAACTTCACATATGTAGGTAAATGTGTACTTAATGCCCTTCCACCCTGCATATTGAATGTGTGAAGTACTTTGAATATGTACTCACTTTGAGACAAATATATGCATTTGTTACTCATATCATAAGTAATGCACATGCCAAGAATATGTTTGGCATCCGCCAAATCCTTCATAGCAAATGCCTCAATCAAATTCTTCTTGAGCAATGATGTCATTCAAGAACTTCCCAATGATCAAGATATCATTGACATAAAGTATCACACACATCAAGCTTCCATCTTAGCATCTTTTAGCATAGAGACAATGATCCTCATTGCTTCAAGAATAGCATTGAGAATTCATAAATGCATCAAACTTTTGTTATGATTGTCTAGGGGATCATTTAAGGGCATATAAGCTCTTCTTTAGCTTACAAACTAGAAGCTATTTGCTATAACCTTATAGTTATTCCATACAATTCTCTTTTGTAAGATCCCCATGCAAGAAAGTAGTTTTCGCATCCATTTGGACTAGCATTAAGTCTTCAATTGCAACAAATCCAAGCAACATGTGGATTGTAGTCATCTTGACTACTAGAGAGAAGATGTTGCTCTAGCACAATGGTGAGAACCACGTTAAGAAGCTCCACCTCCTTAATGTCAATCCGCGGAAGAGATAGGAGTGATATGAAGATCGTGAATGTGAGATGAAGTGAGAGTGAAGGTGAGAAGCATAGAAATGCACACACACATACACACACACTACGAAGAGACAAGCAAGACACAATGGAAGGTGAGAAATCAACTCTATTACTCAAGAACACTAAATTTGATACGCTTGTTCTACCTAAGCTCCTCAAGCTCGAGGACTCCTCGGCTTGCACAAAATGGAGCGAGAAATTAAGAAAAGGGTTTTTCTATGTTACATATGTTACAATAGTGATAAAAATCACTGTTGGAGGTTTTTGGAAAGTATTTGAAAACATAATTCTTTGAAAAAAGATTCGACTGGCTCCCTGCTTCGTTGTTACATGCTTTCGCGTCGTCTGTGCCTCTGGCTGCTTCCAACACCCCCCTCCCTCTCGCTTCTGTCGTCCTTGACAGAACCTTGTTGTGAGGTCTGCCGGATATAGTTCTGTAGGAGGTCATGAGCGAGGGTGTGCTCGGAGATACGAATGCCTCGAGCCAGGTCGGCCTCGAGTTTCTCCTAGTCTATTGGTTGCGGTTCTTCCGGTGGCGGGAGCTGATAGTGTGTGGAATAAACCATTCGTTCACAGGCAAATAATTGTAATAAATGTGTAGGCCTGCTTATGAATACCTCTGAATGGTATTCCCAGAAGCCGGTTGTGAACATCTCTTTGAATGTCTGCTTGTAGCACGCCGGTAGGTACTTTATTCTGCAATGCCAGGCATAACACACCCGTAGCGATGGCATTGTACTCATATCATATACTAGATCGAAGTTGCCATGCTCAAAGCCCGGGGTGTTTACATGAGGTGCCTTGACGCGTCGGAAGACTTTAAAAATCATTTGCATCATGTCAAAGATTTTGACAGTCATATGCGCCGCTATATCATCCATATGCTTTAATCTAGGGAGCCAGTGGCGAATTGTAGCCATCATGTAGCCTACAGTTGGTAACTCGATGGGTGGCTTAAAGTAGGGGTAATTCAACCAGTCCTGGCACTGCTTATTGTTTTGTACCTTAATAGCAAAGGCTGTCCAGGAGCGGCGTCGTGGTACTGGTCCCCAACATGGGTTGTACTTTAAGTGCAAAGGTGCCTTTACCCATGTACTCATCATTTCTGGATATTTCTGTAGTAAATCTTTTCGCCACTCTGGTTGATAGATCTCTCCTTGCTGCGCATCGAGTGGTAGATCGTCCTCCTCGAATTGAGTCGCATGCGATGGTTTCTTACCTGTTTCTTTCTCAATGGCTAACTGGTATTCAGCCATTAACATAAAATACGGTTTATACTGTAGCTCGTGCCCAGATATGTATCGTCGCGGGGCCAAATGAGCAAAGAATGGAGACTGTAAAATTCTTTCTTCTATCATCGCCATGGCATGTAATTGTGCCTCTACTCTAGCTGAGTGCGTTGTTCCAAGTTCCTCAATTGTCTTCATCCACGCGGGAGTCGGGAGTTCGTAAGTCTTCTGGCCTTCGGCCATGACGCGTCCGCCTGGGATGGGTTGTGGCTCGTACGCCTCTTCAAACGTTTCCTCCACCGGGATGGTGACAGTTTCTTCCTTAGCTGGTAGCTCAGGTGGGGAATCTAGCCTTGGTGGTGCTTCATATACTGCAATCCTTGATTCAAGGTTTGATACCTGGGCCCGTAATGCGTTGAGTTCCTCTAAGATGTCAGGAGAGGGGTCCACAAGTGCTGGTATGTCTTGATGTGCCGGTTCTCGTAACTGGAGTAATTTGTGATCTTCTTTGAGTTTCTGTAACTCCTCGTTCATGCGATCGTATTCATCTAGCAGTCTTACATGATCTTCTAGCAGCATCCTCATGGAGTCTGAGGGAATGGCTTTGAACCGACTAGGACTGAGTGGTTGGTCTGGATGGTCTAGGGCCGCTTCTAAGTTTTCTCGATTCTGGTCCTGTAAGCGCTGGTTTTCCTCCTTTGCTGCTGCTAGATGTCTTCTGAGTAAGCCCATGTTTCGTGTTAGCGTTGCATTGCGAACTGTCTGGGCTCTTAATAAGTTATCCAGGTCAGCAGTGGCTTCCTTGGTCTTTTCTTCGCTTTCTAGTTATAATTTATGATAGGCCTCTCGTAATTCCTGGTATCGGCTGTTCAGTGAGGCATTCTCAATAGACAATAAATTAAGCTTCGACTGTAAGTCATTGGTTGTCCTCTGCAGCTGCTGGTAATTATCGCCAAGAGATGTGAACTCATCTCTGACTTGCGTCATATACATGAGCATCTGTCGAAATGCATTATCTACCGTGGGTGATAGTATTAATGGGCTAAATGAAGATGCAGTGGGTGTAGATGCAAAGGGAACGGGGAATGGGGGTGGGAAGGTGGATGCTGTGGTGATTGTGGAAAATTGTGAGGTGCCTAAATATGTTTGTGCCGTGAGTGAAGTGAGTGATGGTGCAGTGGGTGGTGAGATTTCCATGTCATTGGACGTGTCCAGTGCGGTGACTGTGAATATGGGTGTGACTGTGGGTGCTTGTGCTGGTGTAAATACGGGATTTACAAAGGTTGAGGAGTAATCTACAGGGGGACTGGCTGGTGCAGCTGGGTGGAAAGGGGAAAGAGGGGTTACAGTGGGTCGGGGAGGTGAGACGGGGGAGAAGGTTAAGGGCGGTGGGAATGGAAAAAGAGGTCTTGGAGTTATGGGGAAGGATGGAAAAGCTGGATGGAGGAATGGGTTGAATGGAAAGGTGGATGGGTGAGGGGGTAGACTAGGTCTAGTGGGTGCGGGAATTGTGGGGTTAGTGGTCGTAAAGACGATTTCTGCTACGTCACCGGCGAATGAAGATGTTGGTCTGGGGGAAGGAGGGTGAAGAGGGGAGGCTGGAGGGATGGGTGGTGATGGAGGAGCGGTTGGGGTGGTCGGTACTTCAGTGATGACTGAGGTATGTACAGTGGTAGCGCGGGGTGGGGAATCTACAAGGATGGTTTGTGCTGCCAACGAACTTTCGGGGACGAGGCGTGCCTCCCTGGCTTGTTCTGAAGACTGTGCTCCTGTTGGTACACGAATGTATTTGTCGGGCTTGGAAAGTAGTCGTACTCTGCGGGGGTCAAACTGTGGTAGTGGCTTTCTTTGCAAGTACCTAAGGGCTTCGTTGGAGCCTACTGATTTGACTAACTCTCGGAATCCTTTGATGTATGCGTCTTCGAAACCGCCTGTGACAAGTTCCTGTTCTATTATTGCTTGAATCTCTTCCTCAGTCAGCTTTTTGCGTGCCCAAACTTTTTCCATAGTTCTATACAGCTTCTTAATAGCCAGTGTGTAAGCTGCTGCTTCGTAAGTTTCATCTTCATGGGTACTTGTATCACCATGTGTGTCTGTTTGTTGGCCTTGACCGTCTGTCTGTTCGTGCTCTTGGGATTCCTGAGTTCCCTGGCTGGCTTCATCATCGCCTTCGTCATCATCGGTTGTTGTTCTTTCGTCATTAGAGCTAGACACAATCTGTCCTTGTGGCTGATCCCTGGGTGTGGTAGGGTAGCTAGGCCTTTCAAATTCTTGAGAAAACAATTGTCCTTCTGAAAACTGGAACTCATTGGAGAATGCATCGGGCATCTCAAAATCAAACGTTGTGTTCAGTGGCTCTGCTTGTTCTGCTTCTAAATGGGGTATTGGAAAAGAGAAAGCTTCCGCACCAATAGTGGTGGGAAGTTCTGCTGCCGTGGTGATAGGTTCTGGGGTTGTGGCTGCTTGAGGTGCAATAGTACTGGTGGTGCCCTCCGTGACCACTGGTCTTGATAATCTGATACGAATAGGTTGGACTGTGGGAGTGGCTGCTGTCGGTGACTGCTCTGGAGATGGTTGTGGTGAGGGTGATTCCGGGACTTGTAAGCACGGGATAGTTCCTCTCATGCGTTTTCCGGCTCTGCCTTTGCTAGCCTTTCTAGCTTTCTTAGTGGTCCCTTTGAATGCTTTCAGTTCCTCACTGGTCATGGAACGCTCAATTGGTAAGTCATACGCCAAACACATATATATAATCCTTGTAAGTGCACAACATCCATTGATGACCTTCTTTCGCTCCCATCTATGTTGTGCCAAATAGAGCTGATCAATTATCCAGCTAGCTAGATCAACCGTTTGGGGGCCAATACATGCTAAGTATAAGCCAAACCAGATTCTTTTGTGGGGCATGGTAAAACGATCCTGAGCGGGAAAAGCAAAGTGCTGCATGCATATCCGTAATGGCTTGGAGAGCTCAGGGGTTATAGTTGAAATATCCTCCCACTTAGTTACGTCACCACGTTTCATCTGCTCTGGGACTAGTCGTTCTCTCTCTGTCGGAGTGTGTGTTCCATGTATTTTGAGAGCTGCGCGAATTAAATCTTTGGACAAATAAAACCTTCTGAATGGAGGGTCATTTACCAAGGATGGTAACATGAATGTGCCGGGTAGATCCTTGTTCTCTGAAGCTGTCAAGGTGGTTACTAGGTAAAAGCATCTGTAAAAATCAGGTTTAGGCAGAGGGTCACTAAAATATTCTGTAAATCCCGCTCGTGCCCAAACGTGCGTTAAATATTGTGTATTCTGTAGTCCTTCAAATTCTCGTGAAAAGAACTGGTACTTGGCCCATGTGCGAAGATCAAATGCCAAATTGGCCTCAAATATGAAATCAGCGTCTGCTAAGGGTCCTGCTAGGCCTTGAAACCAGTGAGAGTTACGATGAATCTTCTCAGTGTATCCTCTAGGAGGATCGTCGATTGGCATGGGTCCTGGAAAACCTTGAAACTCTGGTGGTTGCATCGTAGGATAAGATTCCGCGAGTAATTCTCCAATATTGGCCATTGGTGTGCTTGGGCCAGCTTCTGATGGTCCTTCTTCGGTTTGCATGATGACTCACGAGCTAATGGAAAAGATCTGCTACAAAAGATTAGCACATTAGCATGGAAATTAATCATGATCCCATTAAGGTGAGACCGCAATCCCTTTCCATAACCGATGTGTAACCCGTGTAGCCAAGTGTCGTGAAGTGATTGATGCAATGATTTTTTTCAGAGCTAATGCATGTCTCTAGACACCTACATTGTCAGATTATGCGTACATTTCTTGATGAGCTTTTATAATGCATGATGTGGGGTTATGGTGTGTGAATTTATACAAGGTTTGGTTGAGGGTGAATTATTACTAGGGTGGAGTTTAAACGGGGGGGGATAATTTTTAGATAAGGGGGTACAAGAAGACGTTTGGATACGTTTCCGTATCCATTTCGTAAGAGTCTTTGAGTGGGTGGTGTGTTTCTGCTGAGGGACAAAAAGTGGTATCGGGTTTGTTGGTATTGAAGGATGAAAAAATTTCTGAGGGGTATATATTACATGGCTTGAGGGTTGAACTATAATACATTGCTTGGGTACCCAAATCTGCGTGGGTGTGGGTCGATTGATAAGATACTTCTTGGCGATCCAAATCTGTCGAGTATTTGTACTTGTAGAAGAAGATCGAGGGGACTTTGAATACTGAATCTGCTTCTGCTTTGACTTTTTCTTATCAATGTCTAAGTTGTTGAAATCTATCGATGCTTTCTATTCTTTTGGCACTCATATTTGTCTCGTGCCACTTGTTCTGCGATTTTGATACTGCTGTCTTTGCCTTGTCTGGTGGTGTCGTCGGTCTGGGTTCCTCTGTTGTGGTTGACTCCTTCGTGGTTGGGTTTGAGAGGTCCATTGGACGCTCTGCTTTGGAAAAGAAGGGAGATCCAACACTTGCGTGACCTGCCCATTAGGAAGTGATTCGTTCTTTATCTTTAACCTAGGCCAGTCCGCAGCAAGTTTGGAAGGATGAGCACCGTAGGGTATTGTGCTCATTTGGTCGCTGATGCAACCCACCTGACCGCTGATTGTGCCCATCTGCCCTGGCGGTTGGGTAGCTACCCCTTCTAGTTTGCAGGAAGCCCCAGGGAAGATCTCTTGTCGTCCTTCTGATTGACAACTGTCTATAGCCAAGCCCGAGTGGGTTGGTGTAGACGTAACGTGACTGATCTGACCCAAGATCTTCCGGTCTTCCGTCGCATGCATTTCATAGGGTCTAGGGTTACAAACCTCAGTCGGAATGCAATTAGGGAAGTCAAGCGGTATCACTCGCTTCTGTTCTAAGGTTCCAATCTGTAAGGAGCCTTGTCTAAGATTTAGGTCCACTGAGTGATCGTATAGCCAATCTTGGCCAAGGATTAGGGGTTCTATCAGGTCGTCATCATGGCACACTAGTAGCTTCGCTGTCATGGTCACATCCTTAATGAGGATAGGAAGGTCCACCTCACCCATACAAGGGGTCTCCATGCCTTCTAGCCCTATGAGATATGCCTCAATTGGCCGCATTTCTATTCCTGAGTCCTTATAGTGGGACCATCGAATCGCACTAGTCGCAGCACCTGAGTCAATTAAAGCTCTCAGCTCTTGGCATGGGTTGTCGTGCTTTAGCCCAACTGTAATGAATGGTCTCCTGTCCACTATACTAGGATGAGTGGTTGACTTTACTTGACACATGGCCATGGGATATCTGGGTGTAGTTTCCCGATGGTTATAATGTTCTCTCCCTAGTCCTTGTCTTCTTAACTTCATGCGCTTAATGCGTTCTATAGCTTCTGCCTGAGCTTCAACTCGTATTCTATTTTCTTCCTCCTTACGCTTCTTTGCTAACGTGAGTCGTCTAAGCATATCCTTAGTAAGAGGTTCCTGATATAACTTGACTCTACAACCACTAATGTAATTAGGCATTATATCTCCTTCTAAAGTGGCTAACTGTATTGCTCCACTTGTTGAGAGTCTGTAAATGATCATAGGTCCATAACCTCGCTTTTCTAACTTCCATGTGTGTTGTTTCAACGTATATACTAGAACTAAATCTCCTTCTTTTAGGCCTTTATCTTTCACATGTGCATCAAAATATGCTTTCTGTCGCTTCTTCGATGCATATATTCCTGCTGCTGCCTTTAGCCTGGTTTCTCCTAATCGTTCCAAGTCCATTATTCTTGTTGATAATTCATGGCCGGTCCACTGATGTTCTTGTGCAACCTTAAGGGTCGGTATCAAGAAGTCCAAAGGAAGCACAGCATTCTGACCAAAAACCATCTGAAAGGGAGTTGCATTGAGTACGGTCTTGTAGGCCACTCGATATGCCCAAACAGCGTGGTGTAACTGTTTGTCCCAATCTGAACGTTTGTTGTTCACGAGTTTCGTCAGTACGTTACAAAGGATCTTATTAGTGCTTTCAGCCTGACCATTGGTCTGAGGATGATATGGTGCAGATTTCTTGTGAATCACCATAAAATCCTGTAACAAATATTCAATGACTTGGTTTAGAAAGTGAGTTCCGCGATCGCTCACTAACTCTATAGGCAATCCATATCTTGTAAAGACATTTTCAAATAAGAATTTTGCAGTTGTGTGTGCATCATTCTTTTTTGTGGCTTTTGCCTCTACCCATTTCATAAGATAATCCGTGGCAACAATAATGTATTCCGCATGTGTACCTTTTACAGGGGGGTTAATGGGTCCTACAAAGTCTATACCCCACTTTGAAAATGCACGTCCTCCCATCATGGGTTTCAATGGCATTTCATCTCTGCGAGTAGAAAATTGAGTTCTTTGGCACACATCACATCTCTTAACATAGGTATGAGCATCCATGTGAAGAGTGGGCCACCATAATCCTGCAAAGAGGATGGCTTTGATTATCCTATCGGGTCCAAAATGACCTCCTGCAACACTTTGGTGTGCAGTCTCTAGTATGCTCAGATAATCGCTTTCATGAACACATTGTCTTAGGTATCCATCTCGTCCTCTTTTGTATAGATTATCGCCAATAAGTGAATAGTCTTGAGCTTCCTGCTCCAGACTACGTTGTCGTGCTAAGGTCATTCCTTGAGGGAACGTTTTCGTCCTCAAGTATGTCACTAAAGCCTCACTCCAGTCTGGTGTGAGAGACACGTGATACAATGTAGCATGTTCTACTGGTGGTCTTTCACAACAAACATGGCATTCCTTACACAACTTGTAGACATCTGCTTCCATCGAAGGCCAATATACTCCTAGTCTATGCAGAGTCTGTAATGTTCGATGTTTCGAATGATGTTGATTTAATGCACCAATGTGTGCTAATTGCAACCAATTTGCATGTTCTGATTCATCTACACAATAAGCAAGAATCTTTTGATTATCCTGTTTATATATGCTTCCTGCTATGATTTGGTATCTCTGAGATTTGGTGATCTCTCCTTCTTTAATCTTTATCCTAGGATTCTTGGGTCCGTATGTCAGAATAGGGACTATAGGTTTAGCCCATTCTGGTGCTATCTCAAGGTTAAACAAGTATGCATCAATAGAAACCAACGTATTAGTCGTCCTGTGTTACAGGGTTTGTTGACTAGGTACAATAGGGCTTGATGATCTGTAAAGAACTTGAATTTGTTGGCCAACAAGTAGTGTCTAAACTTCTTTACCGCGTAGATCATCCCTAATCCTTCTCGTTCCGTCGTGGTGTAATTTCTTTCTGCTGTGTTCAATTGTCTGCTCGTGTAAGCTATGGGGAGATCTATGTTACCTTCATTCGTGGGTTGTGCTAACACACATCCTATGGCATAATTGGATGCATCCACATGTACATGGAATGGCTTACTCCAATCTAGGGTAGTCAATATAGGTGCTGAGCACAAGCGTCGTTTAAGTTCGTTGAATGAATTCTCACATTCTTCTGTCCATTCAAAATTGGTTAAAAGAGAGTACAAAGGCTTGGCTATGATTGCATACATGTGTATGAATCTCCTATAATAACCGCAATGACCCATAAATGCTTGTACCTCTTTCACATTAGTTGGTCTAGGTAATTCTGCAATTACCTTCACCTTTTCTTCATCCGTAGAGATTCCATTTTTTGACACAATGTGTCCTAGAATTTTGCCTTGTCTGACCATGAAAATGCATTTTTCGGGGTTCAAACAAACCTGATATTCTCGACATTTGTCAAATATTTGCCTTAACTCTGGGATATGCGTCTGTCTGATATTAGAATGAGCACATATGTCATCGACATATACTTCCAAACTCTTGCGTAAGAATTCCTTAAAAACATGACACATGAGTCGCTTGAAAGTGGCGGGTGCATTTGTTAAGCCAAATGGCATCACACGAAATGCAAATATGCCCCATTCGGTGGCAAATGCCGTCTTGTGTTGGTCCTCTGGAGCAATGGCTACTTGATTATAGCCTGAGAAACCATCAAGGAAGCTGTAAACTTCCTTGCCCGCAACTCTTTCCAATAAGTGTTCTGTGATAGGAAGAGGATAACTGTCTCTAATTGTGGCGGCATTAACTTTTTTAAGGTTAATACACACACGCAATTTTCCATTCTTCTTGGGCACTACCACAATGGGGGATACCCATTCAGTATGCTCAATTTCATAAATGAATCCTGGTTCTATCAGCCGATCTATCCCCTCTTTAATCTTCGCAGCGTAGTTATCATTGTACGTGTATGGCTTCTGTTTCGTAGGTTTTGCATCTGGAGTCATAGGGATTCTATGAGAACATATATCTGGATCTACTCCTTTTAAATCTTTGTAACTCCAAGCGAACACATCTCTGTATTCGTGCAATAGGGCCACTAATTCTTCTTCTTCTTCATTCGTCAAATCATGCCCTATGTATGTACATTTCTCTTCTTCTCCTTCTATGGCAACTATTATTTTCTTGGTTTTCTCTCGGTTATCATATACTTGTCCGTCATTCGCCTTTCTATTAGGCATTCGTACCATGATTCTTCTATCTTCGATTTCATATTTCTTGAAATTCTCGGGTACTTCAAACAAAGATTCTTCTTTTTCTGTCATGGTGTCTTTCTTCTTTCTTTTCTTGCCTTCACTTTTGCTAGTCACTTGAGTGGCTAACCTCACCTCATTTGTAATTTCTTCCTGTTTCTGAGGGTGAGTTTCTACTTCGTGAAAATATTCTTCCTCTGATGCAAAGGGTGAGTCCATGATAATTGATTCTAAATCAAAATCACTTGCATCCTCAAATGCATCAGTGTTAGGTTCACACTCTTCTAAAATTGCATCGCACATGATTGGCTCTATCGTGAAAACTGAAATGTCATAGCCATCCTCGTCACAGTGGGGAGTCCATTGTTCTTCATTGATGGCTACATCGATGGTTGCTAGGATTTCTGCCCAACCATGGGGTTCAAACTCTTCGTCAGGGAATACTACAGGCGCGTAAGCTTGATCTTGAAGGGTTCATGGATGTTGTTCTGCACCTAAGGTCCTTGCTTCTAATCTTTCTTCCTCTTGTTTTGCAACTTTACACATCCATAAGTGAGTATCCTCATGCAACCAAGAGGGGTCTGACTCCAAAGAGTGCACTGATTCTGTTTCTACTGGTGTCTTATGGATGGTATTCCATTGTATTGGGGGTATGTCTCGATGTGAATAGTCTTTAAGATTGACTTTGGTAGTCACTCCTAAATGTTGCAAGTACAAAGAATTAGTTCCCCAATCTTGTACAATTTGCAACTGACGCATGAATGGTCGTCCCAATATCATCTCATAAGCATGATTTTTTGCAAAATCACAAATGGCAAAAGTATGCTCAAATTCTACACCACAAGTGGTGAGAGATATGCCTTCTAGTAAGCCTAATGGTTTTTCTATGTGTCCGTCAGCCATTTGTAGCTTCATCCTGGTGGGTCTTAATGTTGGCTTACCCCAACGTTTCCATAAAGCGGTGGTAGCTATGGCTACTTTGGCTCCTGAATCTAAGATGGCTTTTGTGGTGTAGCCCTGATGGGTTATCGGAAGATAAGTGTTACCTTCCTCTCCTTCGCTTACATCTCCAATCTTTTCTACGGGTATCTCTGGTACCTTATTTTGTGATCCTATTTGTGAGGGAGTAGTAGCAAGCTCAGGGAATTGATTTGCTACATGTTTCCACAATTTTGGTTTTACCTTCAACAATTCCTCTAGAGTGAGATTACATTGTACTTTGGTATTCTTGATCACTTCCGTGTTTCTAGGTATTACTGATTCTTCATTCCTCACTATTATCGTGGGTGCTCTCATACTAATAGACTTTGCTTCCCAAGGTCCTGTGAACTGAGGTAATTCTTGTAAAGAATTAGATTCAAAAGCTGTGTGTTTACTCAGTTGTTCCTCCTCTACCTCATTGTAAATAGAGGGGATGTCTTGGGGAAATTGCTCCTGCAAGTCATCTATTTCTTGAATAGGAGGATGGGTTCCTTGTTCTTTCCTCCATTTTTCTTCTTGGATCTCTCTCAAAAATTCATGTGAGTACCTATGTATGGAAGACAGGTTGTCTTTACTTTCTGTATTGGGTACTTGAGACAGGGATGGTGCATTCCTTTCCTGTGTCTCTGAGACAATAGGGTTCCTATGCTGATCCATATTCTCTTTGCTTTCAATCAAATATTCTAGCCTCTCCATTAGTCCTTGAAAATGTAATTCCGGTTTTGCCATGTTACTCCAATTAAGATATCTAGAGGCTTCGAACAAAGCTTGTGCTAGTTCTACCATCTTCATGCAAAGTTTAGTTCTCTCAATTTCTAGATCAGCTCGAGGGTAGTTTTTGCTCATTTAAGCTACCTGAGGTCCTTCTTTTAATCTAGCCTGATATGCACGAAACATCATGTCTAGATTCTCTGGTATGGGTTCCGCTAAAACTGATCCTGATTTTTGAGCTGGATTCTCTTGATTCAATTCCTGTGAAGTCAATTCTAGGATTTTGGCTCTAGATTCCTTTAAACTTCCTTCCAACTCAGTTATCTTTTTACTCCATTTTCTCTTAATTCTTTCTCTAGAATCTTTCCAAGATTTTGTCTTTTTACTGCTAGATTTTGCAACTTCACTACTTCCAGCTACTTTCCCTTGATTAAGCTGTTGGTTCTGTAAGAGCGCCTGGGCTCTTGTGATAGCTTGGATAGGCACGTATGTAGGGTTGGATCCATCTGCGTTATTTACAATACCTATCACGTTGATCGGTGTCACATTCAAAGCATTAACAAGGTTCTTAGGACAATCTTTGATTATGTGCTCTTTGCCACAATCGGCACAAAAGCCTTGTATGTTATAGTACTGTGATTGCCCTGCTATTGAAGGATGTGGACAATCCTTTATGAAGTGATCTCCTTGGCACCTAAAGCATGGTCCTCTAGGGCCCTGTGGTCTCTGTTGTCTTAATTGGGGCCGTGGGTTTGGGTTTGTGTACATCACATTAGCATAGTCTGGCTCCCAACTAGGTTCCACTGGTGGACTATCATAATGATATGTTCCACTGGTAGAGTCAAAACTGTTTGAGTGTGGGTCACTCTCTGTGATCAAAGGTGAAGAAGGCACTAAAGCCCTACTTAGGTTCTCTTCTGCAGCAGCGTATTTGACTGAGATGACATTCGCTGGTGGGGGTGGCTGCTGAGCTAAGACTGGTTGAGGTCTCTGTTGAGCCTGGTATGGGTAGTTCTGAGGAGGCCTATAGTAATAAGGCTGAGAATTGTATTGGCCCTGATACCTACCTAGCTGCGGGTATGCTTGCGGGTAGTTCTGTCTCACGGTCTGTTTGTTGTATGGGCAGTCCTGAGTCGTATGATTCGTGTATCTTCTCTCAATTGTACAGTATTGGCCACTAGGATTGGCTTGAGGTTGTGGTGCATTGGGGCACACATTTGCCATATGGTCACCACCACAAGTGTAACAACGCTTGTTCATTAGCACCCTAGGTTTACTAGAAACTCCTAGTTTCTGAGCCACTTTTTCTGCTAGGTCTTCTATTGAGCTAGACAATTTTGTGGATGCTAGAGATGAACAGTCTGAGTCCTTATAGACCTTTGAGAGCTCCAACTCGTCTCCTAAGTTGTCCTCAATGTCTATACAAATTCTTACACATTGCTCTAGCGTTCTGGGTTCTTTTAGGTACACGTAGGAGCGTAGTTTAGAACTCAACAAGCCATCTAGAAACAATGACACTTGCTTGGCCTGTGAGGGTAGCTCTTGCATTGGACATCGTTCAACATATTGTCTAAACCTACATCCTGCCAGTCTAACTGTTTCCTGAGGGGTCTGTTTAAAGCTATGAATCAGCGAAGACGTGTCATGTCTAATCCCACTTTTAGAGAATTCAGTGATGAATGACTCTAAAAAGTGATGGATGTCTCTAAATTGCCTTTGTTGCAATGGTTGGAACCAAGTTAAAGCTGTACTCTTTAACGTTAGTCCAAATGCATTATATTGCGTGAACATGTCTTCACCCATCGATTTCACTAATTGAGTGGGTCTCAATATTCGTGCGTGTTCACGTGGTCTAGGTAGAGGAAAATCATCTCTACCACCTGGTATTCCATGATCTCTTTGTCTATCCGCTCTATTAGTGTCTGTGGTTGTTCTATCTCTCCCTACGGGATGAGTGAAGCTTACTTCGGGTCTTTCTTTATTTTTCTCTCTTTGATTTCCATGGGCTGATGATGTTCCTACCCCTTGTTGACTTGTATTCATGTTCATTCTAGATGGAGGGAATACCAATTCACCTCTCCATGTGTATGTGTTTTTAGCATGGTCAGGCACCACAAAGACTCTTTCTGAAGTCTCATCCAGGTATACAACCTTTCCAGGTGTATCCGGGTCCTTGAACTCGTATATCGTGATGATACCTACCTCACTAAGTAGTTCTGTCTTGTATCTCCAAAAGGCTTCATCAGTTTCTTTATTTACAAACAACTCTATGCTTCTGTTGTCCTGAGGGATCCATTCCGGGATTAGTACTCATGTCAGTACAGATTTCCCTCTAGGTGTTCTAGGCTCTTCTAATGGTTCTTTTCCTTGAGATTTAGCTTCCGTCTCTAATTGAATTACGCCAAACTCATTCGTATTGTTTGGCTGCGTACTTAAGATGTACATTGTTCCTTCCTTGTCTATGTATGCGTCTCTCTCAAATTTCACCACTGGACGTTCCAATCCAATGGGTTGATCGGGGTTGTGCATTTGCACCACTTGCCTTCGCAAACCATCCTCGTAGATGCGAGCACCTAAGCGGTTGGTTCGGAGAAACTCTAGTTGAGTCCTATAGGGTCCTTCTGGTTTTTCTAAATAGGCTACATTCGACCCTTCTTCTGGTCTTTCTGAGCTAAATGCCATTTCTGATTCACTTGTGTCTGAGTTCTCGTAGGGGTAATTACTATTCAATTGCTGAGCCCACGATTGTGCAGTAGTTCTTACACTTGCCTCTGATGATCTAAGGCTTCGTCGGTCTGACTTACCTATATGTTTGCCCGATCTAAGGTTCATTAATTTTCTTCCTTGCACACTCAGTACACGCTCAGATCGTCAATGATTCTTTGTTATTACTTTCTTGATTCTTTTTAGATTTCTTTAGATTCTTGTCTTAGTGTATGCGTCAGGAATTCGACTTTCTGTGGTACTTTGAGTTCTCGTTCCGTCAGGCTTATGTTCTTTCCTTTAGGTTTTCGTGTCACACACCTTTATCTTTGGTCTTGGACTTGATAAATTTAATTCTCTTGAACTTGAGGCGTTCCTATCGTATTTTTAGGATACATTGTATCAGATAAAGGAATTTTTATGGACCCTAAGAAGATTGAGACAATTCTTGATTGGCAACCACCTTCGTGTGTTCGAGATGTACAATGTTTTTTGGGGTTTGCCAATTTCTACAGGATATTCATCAGAGATTACTCCAAGATAGTGACCCCTCTTACCAAGCTTACAGGGAACTCCAAATTCTCATGAATCAAAGAAGCAGAAAAAGCCTTCAAACCTTCAAATCAGCATTCACTACTGCTCCAATTCTAGTTCATCCTGATTCCAATACGCCCTTCTTCATAGAGATAGATGCATCAGACTCTGCCCTGGGGGCCATTCTTTCCCAATATGAAGATGATGGACACCTACATCCAGTTGCATATGTTAAACGTTAATCGTTAACTTCCGACTTCAGACTCAAAATACTTCGAGTTCATACGTTTCCGAACCTTTCCTAACCGTAAATTACCTCTTAGCCACGTGGGTCCTTAAGAGTGGTAGGGGTCTGTTAGACAGAGGCCCTGTACTATTTTCCCAACTTATTACACAATCATAACTACTTCTAGCGTCTTAGCTCCGTGCGCAGTTCTTCACAACCGATGACTGTTCATTGTACTAGACTTAGAATTTCCGAACTAGTACTGCTATGATGATCTGAGCAGTAGTCCGATGGTTTATGTCCAGTAGAATACTCTACTTCAGTGAACGGAGATCACCTAATACTTACTTCTTCAGAACACATAGGTATACCAAACACATACATATATATATATATACTGGAATTAGAACTCATCGTATACCAACTACGAGCAACAAATGTCTTGACAACAATCGACTCGTTACAGACTTAACAATGACCTACTCGCACCGCAACCATTACAGATACTAGTCGTCATGTGATCGGAATCAATAGTGAACGTAGACTAATGCATCGATCTTGGTCACTTACAAAAAATGTTAACACGCGAACAGTTCGGGACTACTTCCACACTTCTACACTCCTTGTTCAGCATACTACTGACAAGTAACACACCGCAACTTATTAGCACTCAGAGGCACATTCAACCATTACCGAGCAGATTCGTAACACGAGATTACTAATTCGCACTCTGCACTATGGTGCAGATAAACGACTAGACGGAGCACAGACAGACAGAACAGAACCGAGTAGCGTCCACTCTTCTCAATGCTCTACAAACTACAACCAGTACACTTACAATTCCCCAAAAACGGGCTCACTCAAACAATACACTGCAATTCCCAAAAATGGGGGGTGCTCGGCCACTCTTTTCTCATTGCCTTATATAGAGGATTTTTTTTACAAGGGTGCGCGAATCTTTAGTTACCTGCGCGTTTCCCGAAAGGTTCTTTTACATTTAAGACACCTGTCCTAGTACATTTGTCCTTGTTCGGCGGCCGTCTAACACTGGCATGCACGGTGGACTCGAACCCGCAGGTTCCTATGGTTCTGCTACAAGTCCTTCTAAATACATATTGCGGGCGAGCCTAAATGTTCGGGTGATTTTCTTTTTAATGGTTTCTATCATCTGAACTAAAGTATTGGGTTCTAATAACTGAGCGTCGGTTCTAACGGAGCTAATGGCTATGGCTTGGGTTAACAAAATTTCGGCCTGGGTCTGTAAGAAGGCCTCTTTTAAATAGAATTCGTTGGATAATGCAGCGTCTCGGGATGTCTTCATTTCGGTGACTTTCTGCTGCATATCCGTGACTCGATCCTTCTGATTTCGCAATTGGTTGTCGAGTCGCTCGCATTGCTGGTTCTGAAATTCAATTGTTTTGGAATATGCATCTCGTTCTCTTCGAGCATCTGCCAAATCTTTTTGGTATTTTGCTTCCCTGGTTAATTGGCGTCTCAGCATTCTGTTTACCTCGTCCAAACATTCCTGGGCTCTTCGTAGCTCGTCTTGGACTTGTTCTGCTTCTCTCTGTTGGTCTTGATTCTTCTGGATGGTTTCTTGCAACTGGGCCTTCGTTTCTTCGACCAATTCTTCTAGGGATGAGCTGATGTCTTCTTTTTCTTGGAGTGCGGTCTTTAATTCCCGGATTTCTTCGTGTGCTGCATGTAATAGCTGGTCCTTGGCGGCAAGCTGCTCTAGTGCTGCATCCCTTTGCTGTATCAAGGCCTGTTGTTCCGAAGATTGCGCTTGGAGGTCTGCTAATTGTGTCTGTAATTGATGATTCTCTGCTTGTACGGCGTCGACTTCTTCTTGGAGTGGGCTGTGTCGGCTTCCAGGAGGTCGACTTTATGCTGTAGGTCGTGCCGAATGGTATTTGCGACCTCACTCATCTGTACCGGAAGTTGTTGTGAGAGGGTAATGAGCATTTGGCCCATGGCAGCCAGTTCAGAAAAGATCGGAACAGAGGGAAGGAGGAGCGGTTGTTGTGATGGTGCAGAGGTTTGGGTATGGATTTGGGGGGATGTCGGGGGTGAATAATTGGGGGAGGATGAAGAAGATTCAGAAATTGGCAGGGGGAAAGGGGTGACTGGTGGGGATTGAGGACCAGGGGATGCAGTGTGAGTTACTTGATGGATGGGTTGGTGTTCACCTGTATTGTGGGCGATGGTGGATTCTACGGCCTTCAGTAGGGTGTCGAGTGCACTGTCGATCACTTGCTGTTCGTCTTCTCGTCGTGCTGATGCTTCTTCGGTTGAGACGGGTTCTGTTTTTGTGTGATTCTACTGGTCGAGGTGGTCGGCCGATGATTCGTTGTGGATGGAAGTGGCTGTGTCGTGGAAGGTCTCTTCTTGTTCTTCGTTTTGAGTGTCCTGATTCTTTCCGGCGGATCCTTGTACTTCGCTTTCTGAGGAGCTGATCCGAATTCTCTTATTGCGGAAGAGCTGGTTGATCTCCTCATCTTCTTCTTCCTCGTCGTTGAGTGATTGAACTGATTCTTCGTGCCTAAGTATGGGACCTTGGGGTGGTGGTTGTGCGGCAAGGATGGTTGGGAAAAGGAATGAGATGATGTGGGGAAGGCGAGAGCGCGGGGTGGTACCCTTTTGGAGTTGCTTCACTATAGCTACACATTCTTTATGGATTCTAAGGAAAAAGTATGATGCGAAGTTCACGGGTTCTTGGGCAGCTAAATCTAAAGCGGAATAGAATGGTCGTGAGATGCCGTAGGTGCGCTTCTGCAGGTTGAGTATGGCGACTAAGAATTGCAGGGCGGATCGTTCGAGTTCGGGGCGGCAGAGAATGGCGTATTCGTTGGACGAAGAGCGGGGGAATAGTTCAGTCATGCGGGCGGTGGGAATACTAGGGCCACTTTCACGGCCTTGCGGGTTGAGGCGATAGGCTTCAGCGAAGGCTTGGAAGGTGATGACTGTTCGCAAAGGGAGCGAGAGGAAGACCCATTGGCGTTCGGTGGCGGGGGACTGAGCAATGGCGGTGATGATTTGCGTGAAGAAAGGATGGGCTTCCACCGAGTGCCAAGGCAACTCAACGAAGTTGGCCAACCCTCTGCAACACAGGTATTCACCTACCTCGGTAAAAGGATACCATCGAGGAAGGCAGCATAGTTGGCTATTGCTTCCATGGCGTTTACTGAGACAGATAATGAACACGGATGCAAAATGCACGAGGGCTCAGAATACTAACATACAACACAATAGCTTTTTTCGGCGTGATCGACAGAGTTAAGTAGAAACAACACGGTGGGGAGGAAAAAGGGTGGGTATCATTGTGCAGTGCGGGAATGATGCTTGTTTTCATGCAGGTGTGCGTACTCGAGTGATTGGTAAAGGGGGGCGGCTGGTCATATAAAGATTGTACAAAACACGGCTATTTATAAAAAGAAGAAAGAAAAAAAAAGGAAAAGATTAAACAAAATGCGGTCCATCGCCAAAAAATTTAATGCGGGCTAGTGGTGTGATGATATGGCCGCAACTTCGACCCATTAATTACTTTTGGGAGTGGATTTCCAGTCAACCGAAAAGTTTCCGGACCGACTTGCTCTGAGATCTTAAAATGGCCGAACCATCGTACTTTGAACTTTCTTGCTGCTCTATCGGATTTTGCGTTATAGAAGAGTACAAGCTGACCTACCGAAAAGATTGGAGTCTTCAAATATCGATCGTGTGTCTTGGCTTGCCTTAGTTGTACTTCGTGCATGGTTAAAAATCTGAGCCATCGGTGCTCATCAAGTTCTCTGAGTGCGTCCATTCGTGCTGTCAGCGAATCTTCCGATAGCATCTTCTGAGTGATTGCTACACGCAGACTTGGGATAACTATTTCCATGGGTGCTATTGCTTCTAAGCCATAAGCTAGTTTGAAAGGTGTCAAGCCTGTTGTTACCTTATATGTAGTTCGGTATGCCCATAATACTGCAGGTAGTAGTTGATCCCATCTTTTCGGTGCTTCCATGATCAGTTTCCGGAGGATATTCAATAGTGATTTGTTTGTACTTTCGGCCAAACCATTGGCGCGAGGGTAATATGGAGAGCTGAGTTTATGTGTCACCTGGAATGATAGGGTGAGTACCTTCATTAACTGATTTACAAAGTGCGTACCTTGATCTGTCACTAACTCGAGTGGTAAGCCAAATCGTGGGAAGACATCATTTAGCAGACATTTTGCTACTACAACCGTTGTAGCAGACCGTAAAGCCCAAGCTTCTGCCCATCTTGTTGCATAGTCTGTACAGGTTAGTATGTATCTGTTGTTACTGAAGACTACTGGAGGTGTGATTGGACCGATAAAATCTAATCCCCATTTCTGAAATGGTTCGAGTGACATAATAGGCTGCAAGGGAAAGAAGTGTCGTTGCAGTGGTTGTCCAGACCTTTGACAGTTATCGCAGTGTTTGACAAATTGGGCCACATCTCTGTACATAGTTGGCCACCAGAGACCTCCTTGCAGAATTTTCCGGTGAGTTAAATCTGTGGCAAAGTGACCACCAGTAGGGGTCGAATGAGTCATTGTGATGACCGAGTTAATTTCATGCGGGGGAACACATCGAAGTAAGATTCCGGTGTGATCTACATAATATAGTTCTCCCGCAACTAACTGGAATCGGCGGCTAAAGACTGCCATTTTCCTTCGAACTGCCTGCAGTCTCAGATGGAAAGCATCCTTCGGTGAGAAAAGTTAGAATCTGATCATAATATGTAGGTGTTGCTTGTGATTCGGCAGTTTCATCGGTCAGTGGCTCAGAACTATAAATTGCTGGAGTCGTGTCATCTATGCCTATCGGAGCTTCACCAGAATCTAGGCGAGATAAGAAATCTGCTAAGGCATGTGCATTTCCCGGTCGGTGAATGACTTCATAGTCGAATTCCTGCAAGAGTAGCACCCATCGTGCTAATCGTCCTCCTAAATGTTGTTGTCTTACTAGATAGACGAGGGCAGCATGATCCACATGAAAGGTGAATTTCCGGCCTAGTAGATAATTTCTGAACTTTTTGATGGAGATCCTAGACATTCTCTTTCGGTGGTAGAATAGTTCTTTTCTGCAGGTGCAAGCCTTCTGCTGGCGTAATAGACAGGGCGAAACCACTTATGTGTTTGCTGCATCAGAATACTGTCGATCGCAGTATCTGAAGCGTCGACAAAAACATGGAACGGATTGTCCCAGTCCGGGGTTGTAAGATTGGTGCCTGCGTCAATAAATACTTGAGTCGATCAAATGTGGTTTGGCATTCTTGAGTCTATTCGAACTGTCGGGGAGTTTTGGTGATTAGTCTGTTCAGTGGTACAGCCAGATGAGCAAGCCACCGTAAGTGTCTGCCATGCCACCGTACTTGACCCATAAAATGCATTACTTCTTTCGGAGTGGCGGGTACTGGGGCTTCTAAAATTGCCGAAATCTTATCTGGGTCTACTTGGATACCTTGGGCAGATACAATATGACCAAGTAGTTTGCCACATGAAACGGCAAACACAGATTTGCTTGGGTTAAGGCAGAGTCTGTAGTCTCGCCACTTTTGGAAACAGCACCGTAGATGAAGCAAATGTGTCATCATCTTTCCAAAAATCGAATTGAGATAAGGAGAGATTTGCGTGGGTTAAGGCAGAGTCTGTAGTCTCGACACTTTTGGAAATAGCACCGTAGATGAAGCAAATGTGTCATCGAGATATACTTGCATAAACGAATTGAGATAAGGAGAGAAAATCTCTTGCATACATCGCTGAAAGGTGCTTGGTGCATTTCTTAACCCAAACCACATTACTGTACAAGCAAAGACACCCCAATTGGTAATGAAGGCAGTTTTTGGTATATCTGCTTCAGCCATTCTAACCTGATTGTAACCACTGTATCCGTCTAAGAATGAATACATTTCGTGGCCTGCTACCCTATCAAGCATGGTATCCAGAAAGGGGATCGAGAAAGGATCCGGTACTGTTGCTGCGTTTAATTTCCAGTAGTCTACACAGATTCGCAGTTGCTTATTTTTCTTTGGCACAAGCACAATTGGTGAGATCCATTCAGCATGTTCTACTGGTACGATGAATCCGACCTTTAATAATCTATCAAGTTCGGCTTTTACCTGTGATGCATAATTGGGATTCATCCGGTAGCTGGGTTGCTTATTCGGTTTAGCTTCAGGCTTCAACATGACTCTGTGCTGATAGATGCGTGGATCTAATCCTTTCATGTCTTTGTAATCCCATGCAAAGACGTCTGAGAATTCGCGAAGTAGTCGAATCAAATCAGCCTTAAATATTTCCGGTAAGTTTTGCCTTATCTTTACAGGTCGTGGATGATCTTCGTCTCCTAGATTGTACGAGGTCAACTAATCTTCGGGGACATAAAACTATTGCGGTTTCTCTGTATTGTCTGTTGACCGGAATAGTGATTGTAATTCATCGTCATGTGTTGAAACAATATCTTCCTGCTTAGTTTTTTCGGTGATTGGTACAACTGTACAAACTGAAGTACTCCAGTTATCTATCACGGACTGTAGATCAACAATCCCCAAGGTCATTAAATCAGCGTTATTCTTCAGAAATTCCTCTTCATCATCTGATAGTCCATCTAACATGTGGACTGGTTCAGCCAAATATGGTCTGGCATGAAGTTCGCAAGGTTGTATAGCATCTAATTTTACCACATATCTACGGTTGGCATCTTTGAACGTAAGCTCTTGTGCAGACCAATCCTGTATTACCTTCGCATACTTCAGCGAAGGTCGACCGAAAAGAAGGTTGTAATCCAAAGTGGATTCCGGCAGATCTAGTATAACAAAATTCATTTTGAAGGTCGTACCTTGTAAAGTGATGGGTACATTTCGCACAGATCCTACGGGATGGACTCTAGATTGATCTGCCATTCTGACAAAAAATTGAACTCGTTCGATTTCGGTCCATCCTAACCTATTGCATAAGGCTGTAGTTGCAATGTTAACACCAGAGCCTCCATCAATCAATACCTGTGTAATTTTATGATTCTTATACCATACTGTAACCAAGGGAACTGAATGATCAACCGTAGAATCAGGTTCCGGTTGAACTGCTGCTGTCGCCGGAATACAAGAAGGTACCAGACTGAACTGTTGCTGGAACTGTTGTCGAATCCCAGGTACTAATGCTAGTAGTTGGCCTAGAGGTAAGGTGATAGATGCTTTGGATAAAATTTCCCAGGCCTGTTGAGATTGTTTATCCTGCTCTTTTGAACTTGAGGTCTCTGCTGATGCAGAAGTATCTGCTGTTATGTCTACTGCTGATGATGGCTCCGCTGCTGCTTCCTTTTGTTGTGTTCCTTCCTTTGTCGACGAGGTCTGAGTCACCGGAATAGGTTCTGGGAACACTGGTGGTTCTGTTGCGGTCCAGTGACTAGCCTTGTTATACATCCTATGTTGTTCTCGTATCCCCAGTTCGAATATTTCTGCTGCTGACTGCAACTGTTTACCTGATCGGGTCTGGACTGTAGCAGTTTGCGTTTCTACCGGTGTAATTTGTACCATGTTGGCCATTGGGTTTTGTCGCTCCTTCTTCCTTTGATCATACTCAACTGCATCCTTGCAAAATCTTCTAATGTGTCCGAATTCACCACAAAAATGACAGCGTGGCGGTGGTAAATTGGGATTTTCTGGTGGTGGTTCGTTTTGCCAGCGGTTTGCATTATAGTTGTTGTTCCTCTGTCCTCGGTAGTTTCGATATCCCTGCGGTTGATTGTTTCTCAGTTGCGGAGGTACATAGTGATTCGCTGGCTGTCCATGTTCTTGAAGAACCGCATTGACTATTGCTGTTCCCTGTATTCTGGCATTGTAGACATAATTTCCGGTGGTGTGTCCGGCAGTGTTGCAGATAGTGCAGAACGTTTGATTTAGCGCACAATTGGTACTAGTATGACCTGAATTTTTGCATGTGATACAGTACACTTGTCTGGTTATATCTTCAGTCATAGTTTTGTTCGTTTTTAACCACTCTAGATCTTCTGTAAATCCACCGACTTTGGATTCCAGTTGCAGAGCCATGGCAATGACTGCATCCAACGTCATTGCTCCGACACATCTTATGATCATGATCTGCTTCAATTGTGGGGTTAAACCATTGATAAACCACTGAGTGATGATATCATCCGGTAAGTTAGTGTGGGCCTGTGGTATCTGTCGCAAGTGTGTTCTAAAAAGTGTAGCATATTCCTGGACAGTCTGGTTTGCCTTCTGTCGGTTGTTCTATAAATAATCAAAGATTTCGGCGGGATTCTTCTTTAGCCTGAATCGTTGCAGAAAAGCATCTCGTACTGCATCATAGGTACCGAAATGATTAATGTCGTATTCCGTAAGCCATCTAGCTGCTTCATTGACCAGTGTAGATTGAAAAACAATGGCCTTATATGCCTGATCCGGTGGATGGTTAAGGACTGCATAACTGATCTCGAAAGTGCGTACGTGAGCATCCGGATCATCTCCTGGGAATCCACCAAATTTCGTGTATGTTACTCCTGTTGGAGGCGGCCTTGGTTGACATAATTGTTGTTGCTGTTGTTGTCCGTTCATTGTGAGTGTATTCGGCCTTTCTTCTATATCTTGAGGTTGATTGGTTGAACTATCAGAACTTGGATCACCGGATGGCGTGCCTTCCGGTGTGCTGTTTTTGCGTAGGATACTTCGGATCTCTGCTTCGAACAACTTTCCTTCCTTCTGGATGTCCAATATCCGAAATCTTTCTTCCAAGCACGCTGGTTGGGCTGAGGATTCCGCAAAAAATGCTAAACCTTGGCCGCCAGTTAGTGTTTCTATCACCGAAATATCACCGGAGTGAACTGAAATTGTTCCAGAATGCAGTGTTTTTCCGCTTTTACCGATTTCTTTTCCTAGAGTATTTCTGATCGTGGATAACTCTGAATCTTTATCCAAGATTGTTAAACGGGTTTCCAGCGGCGTCTTGGTAGATTCTGGAATCACTATATTTTCGATAGGCTGGGTCGAAGTGACACCAGAATGTACCAAAGGCGTTGATCGTTCCACCGGAATATGACCGGAATTAATTCTAACGTCCTTAACTTGCTTGACCACTGGGTCAGACCGCGTTATACCTTCTTCTCCTAGGGTTGTCTTTAGCACTTTTCGTGTTCCAGTCGTATGGTTCCTAGGGTACGTTCCGCCAGACCGAGTAACCGACATGTATCATTGCGTAGTAGCACTATCTGAGCAGTTGGCAGCAATCTGGCTCTGTTGCTACCGTCAGTCAATCGAACGATAAACGTGATGTTTGATTCTGAAAAGCAGCTGGCACGCTAATGCCACTTTTCACAGATAACTGGCAACCTAATGCCACTTTCCCACAGGCGGCGCCAAATGTTAAACGTTAATCGTTAACTTCTGACTTCAGACTCAAAATACTTCGAGTTCATACGTTTCCGAACCTTTCCTAACCGTAAATTACCTCTTAGCCACGTGGGTCCTTGGGAGTGGTAGGGGTCTGTTAGACAGAGGCCCTGTACTATTTTCCCAACTTATTACACAATCATAATTACTTCTAGCGTCTTAGCTCCGTGCGCAGTTCTTCACAACCGATGACTGTTCGTTGTACTGGACTTAGAATTTCCGAACTAGTACTGCTATGATGATCTGAGCAGTAGTCCGGTGGTTTATGTCCAGTAGAATACTCTACTTCAGTGAACGGAGATCACCTAATACTTACTTCTTCAGAACAGACAGGTATACCAAACACATACATATATATATATATATATATATATATATATATATATATATATACTGGAATTAGAACTCATCGTATACCAACTATGAGCAACAAATGTCTTGACAACAATCGACTCGTTACAGACTTAACAATGACCTACTCGCACCGCAACCATTACAGATACTAGTTGTCATGTGATCGGAATCAATAGTGAACGTAGACTAATGCATCGATCTTGGTCACTTACAAAAAATGTTAACACGCGAACAGTTTGGGACTACTTCCACACTTCTACACTCCTTGTTCAGCATACTACTGACAAGTAACACACCGCAACTTATTAGCACTCAGAGGCACATTCAACCATTACCGAGCAGATTCGTAACACGAGATTACTAATTCGCACTCTGCACTATGGTGCAGATAAACGACTAGACGGAGCACAGACAGACAGAACAGAACCGAGTAGCGTCCACTCTTCTCAATGCTCTACAAACTACAACCAGTACACTTACAATTCCCCAAAAACGGGCTCACTCAAACAATACACTGCAATTCCCGAAAATGGGGGGCGCTCGGCCACTCTTTTCTCATTGCCTTATATAGAGGATTTTTTTTCAAGGGTGCGCGAATCTTTAGTTACCTGTGCGTTTCCCGAAAGGTTCTCTTACATTTAAGACACCTGTCCTAGTACATTTGTCCTTGTTCGGCGGCCGTCTAACACATATCATTCAAGCAAATTCTCCCCTCCAGAAATTAATTATGAAATTCATGATAAAGAATTTCTTGCCATAGTGAGCGCATTTGATACCTAATGTCACCATCTAGAAGGAGCAACTCATAAAGTCACTGTGTACACAGATCACAAGAACCGAGAGTATTTTATGACCACCCGCATTCTCAATAGAAGACAATCTCAATGGAGTAACTTTCTATCCAGATTAGACGTCAACAGTGTCAGTTAGATGCTTTGTCCAGAAGATCTTACCTTGCACCAAAGAAGGGTGAAGAGGCCATTGATCAACAGGAGAGTGTATTACTCAAGGCTAAGCATCTCTAGTTAGTAGCTATCTCTTCAAGTCATCATGAAGATTCAACCTAGAATCATTTGATCCATGAGAATCTACCACAAGATGAATTGTTTTGTAACGTTAAGCAGAAAGCTCAAGAAGGAAAAGTCCAAGAAGTAAAAAAATTTCAAGAAAAAGATGGATTACTACTCTATAAGAACCTATTGTATGTCCCTCCAAGAAAGCCCAGGATCCAAGTACTTCAACAACATCATGACAACCTTATAGCAGGATATTTTGGAGTGAATAAAACAATAGAACTCATATCAAGGGATTTTTGGTGGCCTCAAATGTGGAAGGAAGTCAAAGAATATATCCGAAGATGTGACACTTGCAATAGATCTAAGGTACCTGACATAAACCTCATGGTCTCTTGCAACCTTTACCTATTCTAGAAAGGCCATGGGCTTCATTATCTATGAATTTCATCACAGATGTACCAAAGTCAGATAAGTATGATGCCATTCTTGTTATTGTGGATAGATCTACAAAGATGGCACACTTCATTCCAACTACAAAGGCAATCCCAGGTGCAGCCACTACTAGACTTTTTCTCTGATACATCTTTAGGCTCCATGGATTGTCTAATGATATTGTCAATGATCGAGGTCCCCAGTTCATATTCAGCTTTTAGAATATTCTTTGCAAGCTCCTTGGTGTTCAAGTTAAACTATCTATAGCAAATCATACACAGACTAATGGACAAAGAGAACGGGTGAATCAATTCCTACAACAATATCTCTATTGCACTAGCAACTATCACCAAAATGATTGGTTTGAGTTGTTACCCTTTGCAGAGTTTGCCTATAACAATAGTGTTCATACATCTACTAAGCAAAATCCCTTCTTTGCAAACTATGGACAACATCCAAGGATGGATACACAACTCTCAAATCACGTCAAGAACCCAACTGCCAAAGATAAGGCCCAGTACCTGATGGATATTCACAAAGAACTCAAGAAAGAGATCCATAAAGCTCAAGAACAATATAAGTACTATGCAGATAAACATCATGTCCAGAATTCATCGTATCAAATTGGGGATAAAGTATGGTTACTCAAAAACAATTTGCAAAATTCAAGGCCTTGTGCAAAGTTAGATCATCAAAGATTTGGTCCATTTACCATCTTGGACAAGATTAATCCAGTCACCCTCAAGATCTAGCTACCAAGTACCATGAGAATACATCCAGTTTTCCATGTATCCATGTTGGAACCATATCAAATTTCACCATTGGGGGGGGGGGGGGGGCGAATCTAGTCCTTCACCACCTATTGAGATTGATGATCATGAAGAATTTTAAGTTGACCATGTCCTAGATTCGAGAATATCCCGAGGAAGATTAGAGTACCTTATTCATTGGAAAGGGTATGACATCAATGATCGTACTTGGGAACCTGCACCTTCAGAGAGCACCAATCAAGGTTCGAGAATTCCATAAGAGAAATCCAATGAAGCTAGGACCAAAGAACATGACTGCTCCTCGTGGAACTCGTCGCTTGATGGGGAGGTGATGTCATGGACAAAGAATCTCAGATTCCATGTGAATGCTATATCTCATGATTGGTTCAGAATTAGGAGAAAGCAATGACTCCATTGCATTTGGAAGATGCCAAAACCCTAAGAATTATTGTCTTCTTTCTTTATTCTAACATTCAGAGACCATGCTTCGAATTGATGACATCATATATGACATCATCAATTCATATACACCCTTGGAAAACCTATATAAGGAGGGGTTGGCACATTCATTCGCAATACCAATACCAATCTTGGGAGCTCAAGGAGTCATGACCACCAAGTAAGTACTCTCCAAGTTCTAGTTCCTGTTCTTGTCTTGTTCTTTATTCCAGTCCTATCTAGTCTTGTATCCTGGACATCTAGTCTTGTCCTCTTGTAGTCTCGTAGTACGAGAACTTGTTGAGTTATTTATCTAGTGCTCCCTTGACATTTGGGAGCTGAATTGAAAGTATAATCTCTATGTGTGCAAATGCTTCAACCATTCTCACACGAACGTGGAGCTAGAGCTGGAGGCGAGTTAGTAAAAGAAGTAATCCAACACTAGTATCAGAGCACCGATTCAAGCATGTGGGACACACAGGCACGCTCAAGATTTGAATACATGACCTGGTTCAAGGGAGGAGAATGCCTTATCCAACATGTATGCATGGATTTTTCCATAAATCTATGAGAAATCCCTCTTGTTTTTGCTTTCCCAAAATGGCTAGTTCTCAAACTAGCACCTGCAACTTATGTAAAAATCATGAAAAGAGCTACTTTGGAGATACACTAAGATTGTTCTTAATTGTATTTTGAGGGAATTTTTGACTTTACATGAGAGTATACATCTCATACTCTTCAGACTTATGATTTCCCTCAAAGGGCTTGATACTCGAACCCTTCCCTTCTCAAAGAGTCAGACCCTTGTTTTTTAATTCTTGAGAATAACAAAAATAATCATACCTATGATTAAGATGAAACTCATCCTCTTTCACTTTGGAACCATGGTATTGGGAAGCTCATGGAAGGGATGCTCTTCATTCACGTACTCTTCAAATGCAGTAGGTGCATCCAATTTGCATCTCTCCTGTATGTTCTCGATCTTCATTTGAAGATGCCTTCCTAGAGCATTCTTCATCTACTCCTCCGTAGCTCCATCAAGGACATCGAAGGCTGAGGATGGATACTTAGTTGAAGAATCTTTTTGCATGGTAGCAACAAAACAAAGGTGCAGTTGGTAGCTTTGATGCCCAAAGACCCGACATATGAAATTAGAATATTATTCTAGAGCATCGAAGGAGACTTGATGTGCTATGGCTGATTTTGAAGAGCACAAGGTCTACTTTTAGTACGAAAAGAAATTTTAGAAATTATCTATTTTTACAATTCTGCAAAGTTTGAACAGTTTTTGGCAGCTACCTTTTGGGAGCCATATCTTTCAAACTGGGAAGGTGATTGAAGTAATTTCACTTCGAGCCACTTGCATATAATATATATCTCATTTTATGATTATTTTTAGGTCCTAAAAAGTTTTTGCAGGTCTAAATAAGGATTACATATGCATTTTTTTTTTACATTCTTTTGGTAATCGATTGACCAAGTTTATGTTTTGGGAAGTGATCCGATGTTTTCGGACACTTCAAAGTTTATGCTAGGACCTATAGAGGAGGGTGCAGAGGTCTTGAGGTTCATCGAAAGGGATTAGATGCATGCAATTCTGATGTCAAACCATTCAGGGACGTATGGTCTATATTTTTAAGCATTTTATTTTATGTTATGGCATGGTTTGTATGTACATGCATGGATTGGAATGCATACATCTAAGTTGATCATTTTTCTAATTCTAAAAGTATGGATCAACTTGCTAGGAGTACACTTTTTTATTGTTTGCAGGAAAGATGGTTGCAAGAACTACATGTTTATGCAACAACGAGATTGTTGCTAGCATTTGTTTTTATGTTTCTGGAAGTTATGGATTCCATGTATGAGTTTATGGCATGCATGCCATGGGCTTGTTAAGCCCTATGTTGTTGGATGGCCTATATGCTATTGACTTTATGGTTAAAATTTTTTGGGTCTCCATTTCCTTGGGGAAATGCTATCGAATTTTTTCCCACCTCATGGCATTATATATGCACTTACCTTTAGGTAAGAATTTTATGGCATGGTAACATGCCTTGTCTACAAACATCAATAAAATGTAAGCATGCTTATAAACATGCATTTGATGGACTTAGGACCATCATAGTAGTATAGATAAGGCAACTTCAGTAGTAATAGGATCCCTACATATAATTCTTATGGATTTAGACCATAGGATTGCTAAAGGGGAAGGAGATATACCTTCACCATTAGGAATGTGCACAAGCAATCCTATAGGTTATGGGAAGCTGCATAGAGGCACGGGAGATACATTTATAATAATCTCCAAAGTAGTGAAGATTTACTTATCTTCATAAAAGTCTCATAGTATGATTCGGAGACTATGGGGTATTACGAGGAAACCAATTAGATGGGATCACAAAGATGGGTTTCATGAGACAGCATCGATGGGTGCTTATGTGATTCGAGTGATGTTAAGGAAGGCCACATGCATGGCATTAGCTCTATGACATAGAGCATATATCCCTTAGTCAAGAATAGTTGGGGTACCCAATACATATATGTATATTGGGCTCTATAGAGAGGTACTTAGACCTAGTCTTGGTACCTAGGAACAAGCTGGTTTGGAACAGAAAGGGAAATCCATTGTCACATATTGACTAGAACCAAACTAACTAGTTCAAGGACATGGGACTCATTTGAGTCCACCGATGTCAGTTGAGGATATGGTATTGATTAGAGTCCACCTACACATTCCATTACATACAAATGGGATATATCTTCGGTTTAGTGTAGGTATGACACCATGAATTGGAAGAAGGTTCCACTGGTATGGGACGGTGGAAACCACTTCCCTTTGAGCAATCTTCTTCTATGGCCAGGGAGAAAAGGACTCATCATTCATGGCGCCATGTCTCGCTAGATCATAGGAGAGCTCTTAGTAGACATCTCCTTAGGATTGGGAGTTATCCTTCATAGTTTAGGGAAGATTTATTCTTCCAGTAGAGAATGTGATAGATGATTTTATCAACATTGATATCACATACTCATTTTGAGGTTTTCACGAAGGATAGTTCCATCAGTTTGATTGAATCATATAGATCCATGCATAGAGGATGGTTCATAGAGATAGATCTTTAGTATGGATACACGTGTTTATGGTATCATGTCATATCGTTGCTGAGCATTTTTGGTAGAGGGCGTTGACCCTTATAAGGAATTTATTTTCTCCACTCTTCACTACATACACCTTCATTAGTTACGGGAGATTTATTCTCCATCTTCATAGGAATGTATGTAATGAGAGATTATGCATTAGTTATAGAAGAGAAGAGCAAATGAATTCATAAGTTTCTCTTTTAAGGAAAGGAGAAAGAGGAATTATCTTAGAGATCTAGGACTGATCTCACTCTAGCTTTGAGATCCCACTTTAGCTCCTCTTCCTTAAAGATGAAAAACAAAGGAAATATGATTTCTTCTATGGAGAATAATAGAGTATGTTTTCCGTTCAAAAAGAGGTATTTAGAAACCATCTCATAATCTGCATTTCATAACTTTTCATTGTAATTTTCCTTCACATGGGAGTTTGATTCTCCACTATTTTGGAAGGAAAAACATGGAGAACCTATATGCATGTTCTCAATTATGGATGAGTAGAACAATTGGATCCAATATAACCTCTTTCAAAGGGAAAGGGAAAGTCGAATAGATTTCACTATCAAAGCTCTTTTCCTTAGAGGAGATTACAAAGAGGGTCAGAAAGAGAGTTTCACTTTCTCACTTTGGTTGTCTAGATAGAAATGGCACTCTTCTATCGAAGATGAGGGAGATCAATTAATCATGATGGTTAGATTGAGTCTCACATGGAGACTCTAAAGAGAAGTAGTTATGTTTAGTTACAGTGATGGTCCTTGACTAGATGAGATAATCTAGTTATTAACATTAGTGAGATTGGGAGTAGAGTTATAACTTCTCTCTTTAGGGTTTTTAGGAGATGGAGATATCTATCCTATTGGGGTACCAAACTCTTAGTTGATGCTTCATCATGAGGATGATGTGTGAGCATCAATTAGGAAATTGAGTACTTAGGGATTAGCTGAATCTCAAAGGGAATGCTTTTTGCATTCATATGGAAAACAAAAGGGAAGAGAAAAATTTAGAGTTTGCACTAGTTTCAATAGATGCTCTTCTGATAGAGCTAAGTCCTAAGGTAAAGGATAACAAACGACAGACTTCTTGGTTGGTGAAGTGTAGAGATTGCATTTTACTACCAAGAAATTCTTATGTATGAGCTAGATGATGGATTTGCACAGTTCACAAGGTAGTTTAGATTAAACTATTACTTGTGATTACACTCAAGGCTAGGAAGACCTAGAGTGGTATGAGGGAAATCTATCATTTAATCTTAGATGGGTTTGGAGTCATTTATTATGGGACTTTGTTCTATATTTCAAAGGATTCTATGGTTTATTATCCCCATTATGGAATGATCAAGCTTATTATTTTGGCACTATACACTTGCTTCTTATACTATTACTCCATAGAGTGTACATCATATGGACAGGTCATTTGGATGATGTTGTATGTCATGGGAGTGATAGTTTGGAAGTGGAGAGTATATGGGAGATAGTAGGCACCATTCAGGCGGTTTCCCACCTTTGAGATGATCTCATATGAGACTTCTTAAGGGGAAGGATATGGGGAAACGACACACATAGATGACCATGTACATAGAGTACATGGGGTTCAGGGGAGTCTGATCACTTTCTTCTACCATTAAGGACATTTCATCTACATTTTTTAGGACAAAAATGTTCTCAAGGGGAAGGAAATGTCATACAATATTATCAAAAGGTTAGTTTTGCCTTTTGAAGAAATATACTACATGGCATCACATGGGCATTTATACCACTTGGTAGAAGAGATATGGGGAGGCCTCACATATATGAGAGTCTCTAAGTGAGAGTAGCATCTCTTAGGATGAAAAGAGGAGGCTCGACAGTTGGGAGGCGAAGCGGAAGTATAATCTCTATGTGTGCAAATGCTTCAACCGTTCTCACGTGAACGTGGAGCGGAGCTAGAGGCGAGTTAGTAAAAGAAGTAATACGACACTGGACCTCTCCTTTTTTGGCACAAAAGTGAGCTTTTCACTCTCCCATCAATGGCACTCAAAAGGCTTGGGCAATCATGATGATGATTCAACAAGTACATAAGGGATACGCTTCAATTCTTGTGAGGAAATTGCTCCCAAAGCTATATTTGCTCTAGATAACAACTATTAGAAGCTCCTAAATGCTCTCTTCAAAGCCAGAAAAATAGGAACACATGAATGATGAGTGTGTAACTCACCTCCCATCCTTCTATCCCCTTGTATTCAAAATAGCAATGCTCTAGAATGATCTAGTGCCAACATGTGGAGACCATGCAACACTCATTCCCATTACCATTGAATACCTTAGGATATCCCCTGTGCTAGGGACCCTGTCGATGATTGGCCCTTCTCCCACACACACATGAGATGGTCTCTATATACCAATGTCTAACGTGACTCATGATCCAAGAGAATACTTATGAACATAATGTCTGCAAATAAGCATTTCTTCACTTATTATTGGGGGATTCTTTTGTTGAAAGGGGCTGGAGTGTTTGTAGGAGAAGAATGGGGAAGAAGAAGAAAGACAATTTCACCTAAAACCTCTGTGTATTGATTACAATAAAAGATCATAATATTTTTTTCTAGAAGAAGACAAAATGTTTTTTGTGCGTAGAAATTAAGCCAAAGAAGCACAGACACACACAAGTATACAAAATACCACAATTACTTGTTTAGTCAACCTCTGTGCCGATCCTCCACCTTTTCTAGTAGCTTGTTCTTGTGCACTCCTTGCACTCAAGCTTCCAATAAGGTTGAAGGCTTGGTCACTTCTATCATGATACTTTGCCACACCTTAGTTGCTCGCTATTAGAGTTTGAGGTCTACGAAAGCATGCAAACAACACAAGGAAGAAGAAGAATCTTGGAACATAAGACACAATTCTGAATGTATTACCACTAGAATGTACAAAGATAAGTAACTTGTTAGGGCAAAAGGCGTATATACAAGCCAGGGGAAAAAAAACCTCCTAAAGAGGGAAAAAAGTGCCCCAGCGGTCCTAATGTGTTCACACACATCACTACCTAAATGTATCAACAGATCCCCTCAGGAGTGATCCGGTGAACAAGGAACTAGCACTCATGTATAAGGAAGTGCCAAGCTATGTGGAATCAATCCACAAAAGGAAGTAAGCCCAAAGCTTTGCAAAAAGCTTCAAACTTCTCCCTAGGCAGAGCCTTCATGAAAAGGTCTGCAATGTTTTCTTGCATTGGCACATATGCCAAGCTGATTTCTCCAACAGAGAACCTCACCCTGACATAATGATAATCACATGAATAGCACAAGGAAGAAGAAGAAGAAGAAGCTTGGAGCTCAACACACAATTCTGAATGTATTGCCATTGGAATGAACAAAGATAAGTAACTCGTTAGGGCAATAGGTGTATATACAAGCCACGGGGAAAAACCCTCCTGAGGGAAAAATGTGCCCGACGGTCCTAGTGTGTTCACACACATCACTACCTAAATATATCAACACTCTTTGTGCATTCTCTCTACATATTTTGTCACCTCCTTTGCACATTGTTTCTCTCTTTGCACACTTTGTCTCTATGCGCACCATCAAAGTGTGTGCCTTGCTCTCTCTTGCTCTCTAAGTGTAGAGTATGCTCTTGCTCCTTTCTTATGCCTCCTAGTCTATCTCCAAGGATCCTCCTTTATGGTGTGTTAATTTATCTTACATATGTCGCTTCAACTACTTGTCTATCTTGGTGTTCACTTTGTTGTCTCAAGAACCTCTTCATGTAAAGACCAACGATTCCCTATTTTGTCATGTAGTGACTTTATGGAAAACAAAAATTTAAATGGGGGGCCACATATAAGATCTTGCATACCATCTCCACTTCTTATTTTTTCCACTTTTGACCTTTATTTTACAAACTGTGCACATAAGGGAGGGTTCACCTAGATCTTCCATAACACTTTAAAACATTAAAAACCCTTCAAAAAGACCTTTAACTTTTCCTCCAAACCCCTTGTGTACAACTATTTGTGCACTACCTATGCACCCATGTCCTTGGCCACTTGTGCACCACCTATGCACCATTTTGCCAAGTCACCACTTTGGCCAACTCAACAATTATCATCTCAAATGGAAATAGAATTCTTCCAACAACACAATAAAGATTATATATCTTCACAAACAAACATTCAAGATTGGGAACTAGAAATAAAGAGAGGATCAATTCTTAGAGTTTAAATGTAAAGTCCAAAGATTTTCGCTCTAAAAGTATGACTTCAATCAAAGGGATTGAAAGACGATCTAAATTCAGACTTGAAAGAAAGTTTAAAAAGATCATCTTTTGGAACCCAAGGTTTACTTGATAATTCAAGTCAAGAAGCCAATGAGATGAAACAGAAAGATGTAGTTACGATATCAACATAGGACATCTTAAACATATCTAGAGTACAAAAGGAGAGATCTTTATAGATTCTCTTTACTATACTCGATATGGTAACACATAGTTTTTGGAAAAGATATACTATCTTTAAGGTCACAAAGCACTCATAGAAATGGATTATTTCAACCAATTGTAGTCTTAGATTGATGTTTATGGAGTTTAGTAGAGTCTCAAAACTACATAAAGTTTTGAAAGAATATTAAACCCACTTTAAGTAAGATCTTCAAGATTATCACCAAAGGAAGAGGATATTATATCCTCTTAACAAAACAAATGAACAATCCACCTATAGAATTTCAATGGTTGGGCATGGATTATAAAATAGATTCCCTTTTTTCAGACTGATGCCTTGATTTGAGGTGAATCAAAAGAAAGAAATCCACCCATTTCACTAACCCAAAAATACAAAATATGTGTACATCTAGCAAGATCAAGGGATAATGACTTGGGTATATATTATGAAAGATCAAGATAAGGTCTCACTAGACAAATGAATCTAATAAGAAATTTTTAACCTAGATAAGACCACCTATTTTGCTACGATCATGCACAAGTGGTGCATAGAAATGAACCAAGATAGCAATTTAACTAGAGATACTTAGGATCCACCTAATTTACATGTTTGTGCTATGGAGGCCCAATTGACACATAGCTAAATCAATGAAATATGAAGTGACGTTTTGTTGCATCCTTATCATTCTTTCCATACTTTGCACTTGATCTATTTTTTCATGTGCAAAATCAAATGAAGTGTTGAATGATTCGAGCAAGGATCAGACCACACATGGATTCCTCTCTTTGAAGATATATCTACGATAAGATCCCCTTTTGAATAAAGAGGCGAATTAGAGAGATGAAAACCATGATAGATGAGACTAATCATAGGGCATGGGAGAATACCCCAAGATATATATCTCCACTCAATTTTTATGAGGAGGGGAATGTTGTATAAATACATGGGTCTAAGGGGTAGAACCCTTGGGTTTCTAAGTGTGAAACCCTTGGGATTTATTGATTATTTACTCCTATTTGAAGAATCTTGAACATTATGGGTTGATTTCTCTAAGTTTCAATACCTTAGGCTCGATTGAAAACTTCTCATAGCCACTTGACTTGTACATGAGAGCTTGGAGGGTCTTCTTTTAGAAGACATGTGATTTCATGTGATTTCATAAGCTTGGAAACCATGTGATCACCTTGGGCACCCATGTGATGGAAGATACATGTCTTCTTGTGGTTTAATTAACCCCTTGGCCTTGGAGCTATGTATTGGAGGGGTTGGTTGGGTGGATACATGTATCTCTTTTCCTAGAGTGGACTTGGTACTTGAATTGCTTAGTTAGTTGATTATGAACGAATGGTCTTTCCACAAAACATTTGTATTTATAAGCTGAAGAATCATGATCCTAATAGATATTTAAAGACTTTGAAGGGTTTCTGTTCTTAGAGATGGGACTCCATGCTAGATATATTGCTTGCTCTAAGCCCAAGAATCATGGTAGTAATAGATATTGAAAACTTCACGATGGGAATATGGCCCACAAATCCCCTATCTTAGAAAGGGTTTAGATAATGGCTAAATTTGTAAAAAATGCACATAAATATCAGTCGAACACTCAAACTATGATATGGATATAATAGATTGAGCCATACTCATGGAGGAAATGCATAAATGCTAAGAAAAAACATATCTCTTGGGAATGTCTTCCTTTCACATGAGGAGCCATGGGCTAAAGAAAGTGTGGCATTGTAATTGGAGATATTTTTTATGGAAATTGGTGATGAAGAAGAAGACATAAAATATCAATGCTGATGTAGATCATCCTCGAGAAGAATTATAAATCAATAAAAGAAAAGATAAGCTAGCTTGGCCCTCCATTGTGTGTAAGATGCATAATAGGTAGATAAGTGTTTTGTTTGTTGATCGTCTAAGGCAATACGAACTTGATTATATCCTAAGAATCCATCCAAAAAGCTATATACTTCCTTCTTGCAACCCTTTCTAGAAGATGATCAATTATTGAAAGAGGATAGTTATTCCTAATAGTTGCAGCACTTACTTTTGTAAGGTTTATACAAACCCTAAATTTACCATTCTTTTTAGGGACTACAATTATTGGAGATACCCATTCTTTGTATTCTATTTCACATATGAATTCTAATTTCAATAAAATGCCTTCATCAAGTATCTGGTGGAATAGGAATCCTATGTACACAGATATTGGGATATGTTCCTTTACGATCCTTATAGCTATATGCAAATACATCTCTAAATACTCTTACTAATTGAATTAAATCTTCTTCTTCTTTCAATATCATGTCAACTACTATGGCAATGGGTCTATCTTCTCCTCCTTCTTGAGTGATCTTCCTAATTATCATATGATTCACCTCTTATCTTTTCTCTTTGTGGTTTCAAATTCAATGGAAGTATTTCTTCCACTTCATATTTCTTAAATTTTCTGGAATGTCCAATTTGTTCTTCTCTTTTTCACTATCTATTTTCGTTTTTTCCTTAATTCCTTTCTTGGTTTCTACTTTTTTCCATTTGATCCTCTTGATGTCTCATGTTCCTATTTTTTCTTGAAATTTTATCTTTAGCACATCCTTTTTGCACGTGTTTTCCAAGTATGAAGTTTTATCCATTATTATCAAAGATCTCACTTCTTCTTCTAGTTCTAGCTCACATTGTTCTCCTTGGATTTCATCTAATTCAACTACCTCTTCCACTTTTTCTTTAGTCTTTTTTACCTAAACCATCATGAAAGCTATTTGAAAGATATCATATCCTTCTTCATTTTGAAATTTAGTTCCCACACTTCTTTCATTTGCTATATCCAATGTAGAAAATATATGTGTGAGACATACGTGCTACTCATGACAAGTGAGACTAGATAGCTCTCACACATCCTACAAGTGCACTGGAGTGGTGGCTTGACACACACACACGTCAAATTGCCAAACCAAGAGTATGACCTAGCCAATTGCATAGAAGCATGTTCCCTACATGATTGTTGATATATAAATAGGTCAAGTGCATATAAGGGTGACTTCTACCTCACATGAAACCTTCTACATGTAGGTATGTGTTGCAATATTTGATGTAATAACAGACACTAGATCAAGGTTTTCTCCTAGCTCTGATACCTGAATATGGTCAATAGCATATTTATTTCAAAGCTTTCAAATGAGACTCATCTACTGGAAGTGGTTTGAATGCAATCCAAGTTTTTTTATGCAAAGTTATGACCGGAAAACCAAGTGTCAAGAATCTCCTACCCTCACCTAATGACTCCCTTTAATTTACACACGCATGAAAACGACGAAAAAATATGGGGATGGGGTAGACAACACATCCAAGCACACATTACATGACATACACTTCACACACATGAAACAGTGAGAAAGGATGGGGAAGGGTTACACAACACATCCAAGCACACATTACATGCCATAAACACACATACAAGCTCACAAAGAAGGAGATAAGAGAGCAAGAAGGAGGATTTACGAGATTTCTGCTTCAAGTTATCCTCCTTTCAAAATGGCAAAAGTCTTCAAAAGAGTCATCAAGTGACTTATACACATGTGCCCTTATTTTGGCCCTTTTACACAAGTAGACCATCACTTTGAGAAATTTCAAGAAAAAAAAATAGTATTTTACAAGGATATGATACATTCTTTGGGGATTATGCAGCTAGAGGAATCCTCTAGTTTAATTATCAAGCTTCATTACATTCATAGGCTTTATGTGAAAAAAATAAATAGGAACTTTTTGATAAAAAATTATAGGCACTTTCTCTTCTTTCTCCTCTTTGTTCTTCTCAGCCTCTGACTCTCTACAAAATTCTCCATCTCTTAGTCTTTATCATCCCAGCAGGCTTCAATTGGTAGCATAAGTGTGGAAAACCATTTGTTCTCATGTGTTTATAAGATTTTCTTCTCTTATCATAAAGTTTTTTCATTGCTCTAATTTCACAACATCATTGGGTGCTTGTCGATGATCTACAAAAAGTACAACTCATGAGCTACAAGTCTTGCATTTAAATTAGATGACATCTTCTAAAAGGTCTCTGAATTAAGCTCAAAAAATCCTATAAAAATGCTTCTTCAAATATTTGTAAGTATAAGCTTGGTAGAAACCTCAGCTACAGGAAGCATGCCATGATAGTGTCTCTGCTTGGAGTGATGGAAAAATAAAAAAGTAGTGGTTTTGTGCATTGATTAATGCCAATAAAGTTCAAAAAAGTGTACTTAGCAAACTTGAAGACTTTTAAGACTATCAATATCATATTAAGTATCTTGTTGGTGAGTTTCACTATAAGATCCAGAAAATTTGCATGATTTTCTAGCAAAAATTCTATAGATCGGATCATGTAGCCTTCTTTTAGTAGATAGTTGTGAGGTGGGCTCATCAATAGAGGAAAATTGAGCCATCTTTTATGAATCATACCCTTTCGCTATCCTTTCAAGAATTTTGGTCATTGTCCTCTTCTTGGCACATGGCAAAAAGATGGATGATGTACAATAAATAAGGAGCATCTTGCCAATGTACACATAGAGTAGGATTCTTTTACAAAAACTTCTTCCTCCAAGCAGCATCAACTTCATTAAATTGTTCCTCTATAAAATTAAAAGTATTTGCAGCAAAAATTAAGTCTTCATTAGGAACTTGCTTAGTTAATTGCATATATGCCTTCTCCTCTGTTCTTTCATGATCCCAAAAGGTATATTGAAGGACTTCATTATTTTTCCCAAACATCTACTCTTGATTTTAGCATCCTTCATACATTTCACTACTGCTTCTTCAAATTCTTGTGTCATTCAAGCCATCATGAGTATCCATTCCTTTTGGTCTAGCTCTACTACGAAAGAGGATTTTCTTTCATTTGTTTTAAGCTTTCTATCTTGGAATTTAAAAGCACTAACTGATTTTCTAAATTCTTCTGGTGTAATATATTTTGTAGATAGTTAATGTATCACATGTAATTGTTTTGATAACTCCTTGATCTTTGAATAATATCCATGTAAACCATAATCACCATCTCCTACAAGTCTAATCAAATAATGAAGAGTGTGAAAAGGTGGGTAGCTTCTAGTTTGAGGATCAATTGAATGAACAGCTCCATCTATTCATATGTCAATACGCTTTTTGCCTTCTTTGTGTACTGTTTTGACTTCATAAGGTTTTAGATCTCTTCGAAATACCTTTCTTGTTGTTGCATACTCCCAACTTGGTGCAATATTAGTATGAAATTTATCATACATAGTTTTTCTCCTTGACATTTCAGTGAAAAGTGTCTGGATTGAGGTTCTCCATGACGAATGCATCTTGAATAAGAAAAAAGACAGCATTCTAAATATCTATATCAGAGAATAGAGTAAAAAAAAAAAGAACACATCCTATAAACACATTATATAGTTTGAAGAATAAGAGGAAGAAGTTAAAATTCTCTGAAAGTCTAATGGACACAAACTTTGGGGCATGTCACTTTTCATGATTTTCACACACACTTTCTCTCTCTTCCCAATGTGATATATTCATGTAAGATACATTTTAAATAAATCTACATGGGAATTTTGAGAGATTGTTTGACAAGTTTAGCCTAGATTAAACACAACTAATTAAAATCCTTAAATTCCCCATTTGTTTTCATTTATCACCCTAATGCTTGAATACTTTAGATGCTACAGGCATGAACACAAGTACTATAGAAATTTTGATTGCATGTGGCATGATTCCCTTGTCAATTGTGACAATAAAGGTAAATATCGCTCCACAATTTGGCAATCGTCTTTGTTATAATCTAGCATGAGTGGAAAACCTCATTGAGCTTAACCACCTATCTAGGTGCATGAGGCCTTTCTCCCTCATTGCAACCTCATTCGATTGGGTTTTTTTGTCCTATTTCATTCCCATTATTCCTGAACCAAATTTTCTTATGGACATAATGCTATGGATCTATGTCATAAATCATTAAATTGTGTAAAGTGTGTTCTCCCTTTCATATATTGGATGCAATTGAAGATTAAACCATGGAGATGTCCTATGCAAGACATGTCAAAAATCTTTAGCACAAAATGAGGATATTAAGAGACATAATGTGGAGCGGTAATCTTTCTTCTAAAATGGTTTGTTGTGAATGATGAAATTCAATGGCATTCAACTTGAAATAGTCACATGTAAACAAAGCATACTACTTGAACTCAACTATGTACCAAGTTGTGATTGTAAGAAATAATAGCACAACGGAATAGACCAATAGGTACAGTTGAGAAACCATAGACAAAAAGAGATGCATACTGAGGGATAGATAACAGAAATTCTCAGATTTCCAAGAGCAACGCAGCTATAAAGATGGTGTTGTCCATCCATGCACTCCCAATATGGAGCTTAGATGGAAACCTAGACAAACTCTAGATGAAGGGCTTACTAGTGTGCAATTCTCTATAGAGCTACACATGGGCTATGCTTATATAGCTTTTACAATGGGAGTTGGTATAGATAAATGTAGTCAAGAGAGAAAAAATAGTTGACAACATATATAATCCAACAATATCTCCACGACTAGAAGTCCTACTGTCTCGAACCTACCGGTTGGGGGATAGGCCCCCTAGACCCTGCAAAGGTTCTATGGAGAAACTGCACGGTACAACAAGGCCCAATGAATGGAAATCCAACGGCCCACAAGTTTATGCCCTATTTAACCTCATGGTTAGGCTCACAAAGACCCCATCTAACTTGGAATTTAGGGTTCACAAATGTCCAAGCTCTCATAATGGCTTCTCGTAATAATGGGGGCCTTACAACTTAGAGCACCATGGATCATTTGTGGTCACACATATACCTCATCTAACTTGGAAGCTAGGGTTCCACAAATGTACGGGATCTCACAATGGCTTCTCCTCATAAGGCCTTATAACTTAGAGCACCATGGATCAATTGTAGTCACTTGAGGGTGAAGCTTGAGTATATCTAACACCCCCCTCAATGTCCACCCTGTGGTGAACTACCTCCTTGGTCTAATGCCAAGCTTTGGAAAGTCTCGATGAAGTTGCTCTTTCTCAAGAGCCTTGGTGAGATGTCTACTCCATTTTCTTTAGTTGGACTGAAATCATTGTTGCTCTCGCTTGTGCTCCACTTACTCATGTTGATGAACCACCTTGATTCCTGATCATATATGATGACGCACTGGTCATAGATGATGACACACCGCTTGACATCTTCCCCCTTTTTTCATTGAAGCCTCTACAACCTCTGCGTTTATGCTTTTGCACCAGTCAGAGCCTCCTTAGCTCTAATACCATGTAAGAAATAATAGCACAATGGAATAGACCAATAGATAGAATTAAGAAAAAACACAGATAAAGAGAGAACTCAAATTCTCAAATTGTCAAGAGCAATGCATCTACAAAAATGGTGTTGTCCACCTATGCGCTCTCAATATGGAGCTTAGATGGTGATCTAGACATACTCTAGATGGACTTACTAGTGCACAATGCTCTATAGAGCTACACATGGGTCATACTTATATAGCTTTTATAATGGGAGTCGGTATAAATAAACATAATCGAGAGAGACAAAATAGTTGGCAAAATATATAATCCAATAATATCTCCACGACTAGAAGTCCTACCATCTCGACCTTGCGAAGCACGAGAATAGGCGCCTTAAACCCCGTAGAAGTGGGAAAACCTCCCTCTGCAATCTCCCCTTTAAGATTCCATGGGGAAACCGCACGACAACACGAGGCCTTTATTTTCACCTTGAATGGGAACCCAATGGCCAACAAGTTTAAACCCTACCTAACCTCATGGCTAGGCTCACAAAAATCATCTATTACCATCAATGGCCACACATAGACCTCTATCTAATTTGGAAATTAGGGTTCTCCAAATGTATGAGCGCTCACAATGGCTTATCCTCATAATGGGGGGCCTTACAACTTAGAGCACCATGGATCATTTGTGGTCACTTGAGGGTGGGGTATTGAGTGTATCTAAGAGTGATTTCATCCTCAAGGATTTTATGAGACATACCAAATGGTTCCTCTCCATATGGAAGTACACAAGAACATCCCCCAAACAATGTCCACCACCATGGACTTATGACCAATGCAATATTTTTAGATGGATTAAATTCGCAAGTGCTTGGAGTAGTCAAAGTCACCATCTTCATTCTTAAAGGTGCCAACATGGAATGAAACCTTGAACCATTTTTACCAACTTCTTACTAAGTCCCTAGTTGGTTTGTCAACGAAAGGAATTATTGCTCTATAAATGTCATGGGTCAAGAGAATAATAAGTCTTCTAATCAATCCAACAAATATGCTTGGTTAGAGGATGGGTCCAAGGTTGGTTGTAGACTGATGGACAATGTGTTCTAAGGGGATCCCTTGGATGAAAGGTTTGTGCTTGGAATTGAAGGTTGGGATCTCATACATGAATCCTATGTGTATGCAACTAAGTTTTCCTAGCGCACCAACAATTATACCCAATAACTTAGTAATCTCCTCAATGTCTAAAAGCATCAATGATGTGTAATATTGTTCATCCTTGATTCTCATGAAAGAGCAATGTGGAGAGGAAGAGAGGGGAGGGAAACAAGGGATGGATGGAGAGATGGAAGAAGAGGGCAAAGGGGGGAACATGGAAAAAAAAGGGACAAAAGGGAGAAGATGAGGAGAGAGGAAAAGGTAAGGAGGCAAGAAAGAGACAAAAGAACAAAGAGAGGGGGAGGTAAAGAAGGAAGGGAGATAGCAAGGGAGAGGGAAAGAGGTGAGGAGTGAAAAATATGAGAGAAAGCAGACAAGGAAAAGAGGTGGGGAAAGAAAGACAATATACAAAAGAGAAAGAAGAGAAGCGGAAAGGGGCAGGAGAAGGGCTCAGAACAAGTTGCCTCCTCCCCTTCTATTTCTATCCAAGTTTACAGGTGTTTGGGTGGTTTACCTTACTTCAACAAATCATAAGCAAAATGCTCCTCAAAACGTGACAGCCCAAGGGCTCAGTTACATATGTTACATCCAAAGATGACTGGATGTAATACATGTGATCAGATACAAAGTTCATCACACTATCAAGAGGGTAACTCCCAAACCACACGCCGATAATCAAAATAAAATAAAACAAACCCCTCAAGCACCTATATTCCTACATAGAAATACGAAGGGAACAGAGGCAACCAACTATGAAAGGTGCAAGGGAGGGCAAGCAAAGAGGGGGAATGAGGGAGAAGGGAGAAAGAGGAGAGGAGAAGAAGTAGCGAGGGCTTCCACCCAAAAAAAAAAAAGAGACGGGAGGTTAATAGTCGTAGAAGGGCGAAAAATATGGAGAAGATGGACACTAATGACAACTACAAGCACTAATGTGGTAGCACAACCACCCTCTCATCTCCCCAGATCACGCTTTGACAATAAAATAAAATGTAACAGCAAACGGTACAGGCCCTCGAGACCATCAGGCTGGGAGTCGGAACCAAAAGGACACAGAAGCACACATCAGATTACCAAAGACAACCAAATACAGAAAATGATTGCTAAAATTTCCAAAGAATAATGTTTGCTTCAATTACAAGAAACAGAACGCTGTAAGATCGATTGAGGGGCACAAGAGCATACGTCAAGAAACTTGAGCTGTCCAAATTATCTTATCGCAACTGATCAAAGTACTAATACCCTAAACAGTTGAGTGCCATTCGATGCATTCGATGCCACAAGATTGATATATAGTGACATCCCTTCTATGTCCCACCTGTATATACACACACACACATATATATTCTCTCTCTCTCTCTCCCTCCCTCCCTCCCTCCCTCCCTCCCCCCCCCCCTCCCCCCCTCCCTCCCTCCCTCCCTCCCTCCCTCCCTCCCTCTCTCTCTCTCTCTCTCTCTCTCTCTCTCTCTCTCTCTCTCTCTCTCTCTCTCTCTCTCTCTCTCTCTCTCTCTCTCTCTCTCTCTCTCTCTCTCTCTCTCTCTCTCTCTCTCTCTCTCTCTCTCTCTCTCTCTCTCTCTCTCTCTCTTTCTTTCTTCTCCCCCCCCGCCCTCCCTCCCCCCCCACGTGTGTGTGTACACACACGCATGTGTGCACATGTGCGCGCGCCCACACACGCACGTGTGTGCTAGTGCCTACCTCATGCCCCCAGCAGCAAGGAAGAAAAATCAAAGGTTTTGATCTCCTCTTCTTCAACTTTTACCATTGCAGAATGTAAAATGAGGCATCAAAACGTCACACGATGCTCGATGACATTCATCAGTTCTGCTATATTTTTCATTTAACATTTAAGCCCATATTGCTAGAGCTGACCTGCAGTTACAGAGAACTGTCCTATTAGATCAAACCTTCAAATCTATCATTTAAATGTAATCTCTTTTTCCTGAAAACATTCGATAACATTTGTTTTTCTGCTAGAAAACATATGAAGCCACTAGTCTAACCCCTACCGCAGTACCTTAGCTTGATTGATTCAGTTTAATGAATATTTTCACATGAGTAAATGATGAGTATTCAATGTATAAACTGAGAAATATGTCCATTATAAACTCTAAAAACATGCTCAAACTAGACCTTAGCAGTAGGTTATTTTTACCTGCACATAGTTCTACTAGTAATTATACCTGTAGCCAGGGACACAATTCTTCTGGCAGTTCTAAATGAATGATTTGTTCCACAGAAACATGTAAACGAAAATCTCAGTTGAAAACATCAAGCTATTGAACTTTCTTAAAAAGGAATCACGTTATGTACATCAAGGTTACTTGGGATCAGATACATAATAATTGGTGAAAGCATTGTCTGGGAGCAATATGTAACACGAGTATCATGTCAATAAACATGATGTCATGTACATAGTTAGGACTCCACAAAATGTCTGCCATCATCAAGCTCCAAAATATTAAAACATGACCAATTTGAGTGCTTTAAAAAACAACCATATATGTACATGCAGTAAAAACTCTTGATTATTTAAGAGCCCCACTTCAACATCACAAGTGAGATAAAAGCAGGAAACTTATCCCAGTGATAGACTGCTTTCGCATGTTCACATTCAGTATTTAGTGCCCTGAATTAAGTTTCTCTATCTCCATCAGTTCTTTCACAACATGCTTGATGCTGCCTTCATTCTTTATCAACAGCCGAAGGTTAGTGTTTGCATCATCAAAACCCTGGAGAAACAGAAACAAAGGCCTTATTAAATTGTTCTAAAACTAAAGAAACTCACAGGTGCAAGCATGCATATGCATGAAACACGTGCTAAACGTGTTTGAATGAAGGTATATGCACAAAAACGACTATACATTAATGATACACAGTCAATGATTGAAACAAATCCCAACCCTGATAACGAGAGAAACCTAGCATGTGTACACTCGACTATTCTAAGAGGTTGTGAACCCCTCTCTTGCTCTTTCCTCTACCGGATTTCCTCTCCCCAGTATCCAATGTGTCTCTCTTCCCCCCTCCCCCCGTTCTATGTTTGAATTCAGTTAACAAACAAAAGTAACACTTTAAAAGTGGAGACCGGTAGAATGGGAGAGGAAGTTAACAGCAATTTGGGCACCGTATGACGAACATAAAGCTGAACATTCATTCTTTGACACTTTTGTATAATATATACAGTCTTCTCATGCCAAAAACAAAAAAAATCACTTCATCTGAAAGAAAATCATGAGCTTGATACCATAGACATGGAATCGGACAGATACTGGTGTATGGAAAGGATGGGAGACACTTCGTGAATATGGAGTCTGGACACAGCACATAAGCTAGCCATACTTGATGGCCTACAGAGATTCTCAAAATCAGGAAGCTTCACTTCTTTCCCATAATGACACAGGGCTAGCACTGTATTATGTCATGACCATGTTGAGCTTTCTCCCCTATATTGAGGATTCCACAATGGGAACTGAGACAATGGAGTACCGATGGATCATGCTTTGTTGAAATTGGGGATCTCATTTCAATTCACCATAACCTAAAGACTGCATCTAGTGGATCCTGCCAGATGTACTTTTACTCTGACAACAGCAATTGTCTAAATAGATGGGATTCACAAGTGCCTGTGCAGAGAAGAGCCCAGTTCACCTCCGTTGGAGCTCACTCATTTTGACAGAGACTAGTAGATGCAACCAAGCAGGTCTACCAACATATTTAGCTAGGGCAAACACGCCACTCTGGGGCTATGCCCCAACATAGATGGGACAATGACGGGTGCAGAGACCTGAGAGCCAAACTAA
>CM035423.1:30929220-31031720 GCA_020310875.1 Ceratopteris richardii
CACTAGGAGATTGTGTGTGCATTCTCTCTCTCTCTCTCTCTCTCTCTCTCTCTCTCTCTCTCTCTCTCTCTCTCTCTCTCTCTCTCTCTCTCTCTCTCTCTCTCTCTCTCTCTCTCGTCTCAGTCCTAGAACAATTGTGCCGAGAGAAATCAATTTTTATTTTTTAACATTCGAGAGCGTCGCTTATGCGATGCTCTGAAATCTCAAAACGTCGCTTATGCGAGGCTGAAGCGTCGCAATTAGTTTGCAAACGCCAGTAAAGACATCACTAGTTAGCGACGCTATTTGCAACAGTGCAAATTAGTGTCGCATAGGTGATGCTCTGCATCGCTTATGCGATGGGACTTCTTTTGTTTTTAATAAAAAATAGTTTCGTTGCTTATGTGATGAACGGGACAAAACATGCTTCTTTTTCAATGGGGAGCATCGCTATGCCCCCTAGTTTCTAGTAGTGAGTCAAAGAGAAGAAAAAAGGAAGAGAGATATAGAGGAGGAACAAAGAGTAGAATGAATTGAAGAGGAGTTCCAGACGATGCTCGATAAGTTGAGCGTGTTTGGATGAGAGTTAAAAAAGGCAAACGCTTTGAAGGGGACTATAGAAACCCTAGCGGGTCATTCAAAGAAGTATTTTCAAGAAGTGTATAAGAGAGTTGGAGGAGTAGAATTGAGAGGGAATTATTTAGAAAAGAAGCTAGAGAATTTAGAAAGAATAAGATGCGAAGAGCTTAGTCTAGTGGAGAAGCTCGATGAAATTGATCAAAACCATAAAGATGAATCTGAGGAGCTTGAAAGAAAACACATTATGTTGGAAGAGAAAATCAAGAGGCTATATGATTTATTTGAGAGAATCGAGAATGCTCTTCAAGAAAATGAAAAGAGGATTCATGAGATAGAACTAGAGAAAGCGAAATTGCAGAAATAGGTGATGTATTTAGATTGCAAAATGGCATAACATCAAAATAATATTGACCTAAATACACAAGGATTAAGGGAACTAGCTATGGAGGTGGGCGAATGGAGGAACGTAGGAAATGAGAGTGAACAATGCCTTGCAAAGCACCTTATTTTGGTAGAGGACTATTTACAAAATTCGACAAATCACATGGATTTTTCACAAAGATGAGTCTGGAGATAAAAGGGGAAATGATTGAGGAGTTGTTGAAGAGATGGTATGTGCAGCGATGATGAGGCACTTGAAGCAGAGCCTGATTCACCTCCTGGAAGTGAGAAATCAAAAGTTTAATCTTCAAATGGTACATGAACAGATAATTGTAGATCTATGATTCTGAACAGGCCAATCGCTTACATTGCGTACAAGGGCACATGAAGCTAAGAATTCTGAAGAAGCATGAGCAAAGCCACTAGCAATAGATATCTCAAAAGCTCATGTTGACGGAGATGGATCTGAAGCTAGCGTTCAATGGGGTTTCAGAATTTTTGTTCTAAAGTGAGTAGGTGCATTAATTCCAAGAAGATCTAAAGAAGGTTTCGTGATTAGAGAGTGGAAGGCATTTAACGGAGTTGCTTACAGTTGGAGTGTACTGTTACATCATACATACTCCTCAATCTTCTGTTGTGCTCTTTTGTTTCTAAAATCAATCTGTATATAAATAGGACTCATGGAAGACCATGTAAGTGAAGGAGCAAGCACCTGCACTCATTCCTAGACCATGGTGGCTAAGAAGGGGAGACATTGGCCGAATGAGGGCATCAATAAGCTCTATCCCAGAATCGATCTTGCTCAACCAGAGTGAGAGATGAGGAAGCATGTTGTGTTGAAGAAGGAAGAGTTGTAGAGCCCATGTGTAGGCTTGTAGGCTGACAAGGTAGCTACTCACAAATTATCTCATTGCAGAAGAGTGGGAGGCGATTAACTATGATAGTCAAGGTATGTGTATAGAGTTATAAAGGAATTAGCATCTTTTTGCTACATGGTCCCTAATAGTCACTGAATTAGCACATGCATTAACTTTCCATTAGTAGGTGTGCAACACCTCATTTGTAGTCTCACCCCAGCTGTTCATTGATTTTGAAAATGGAATTGAACTGAACATATGTTGTAGAGCAAGAGAAGGCATACCTACTATAGTTATGATTTCTTGGATCTTACATTTTTTTCCAGTTGTCCTCATGTGTCAACGTTTGTGCAGAGTTATACTTTCTGTTTCTACAAAATATACCTCAAGGGTTTCCTATAAGATCGATGAATTGTTGAGGCAATTACGGGTGACAACATGTATTCTCCCATGTGAGTTTTTTGCGTAAAGATATACAAAAAGGCTCTAATTGAGGCATGACCAAGACCATTAGCGATTCCCGTGCTATTATCCAAGAGAAAATTGATATGCTAAATGCAACTCAAGGGACTAGGCATGCATCTAAGTTGGTTCATGATTGCATGGGCAAGGGTGTTTTATTCGTATATTGCATATGACCACATGGGTGCAAATGGGTATGTACATGTGCATTACTGCTTTATATGATTCGACAAAGGATAATGCTTCAGGTGTTAGTTTCGCTAAGAACTAGAATTGAAATCCTGTAATGAACCACGTTGATGCAAGAAGTGCAATAGTTCTATCTATTTCAAGAACATTAATGTAAAGACTTTTTAGCAAATCCTCTTTCATCTCTGAAAATATCCAATTGCTCCACGTCGATCAAAGTAGAAGATGCATATACTTGTTAGCATTGCATTACATTATTTTTCTCTTGTAATTAATTGTGGCCTTCCTTATCATTTTACCCTCGGATATGCTCTAGGTCATTAGCTTGGCATTAAAGCTAAATTCAAAGTTGCGTATGGGTTCTTTGTTTATCATGTGAAAGATGCATGCGTAGATCTTCCTAATCGGAGAATTCCCATTAAAAACAAAAAAAAAGAGATAATAATAACAATAATAATCATGAAATTGTTTCAGCTTCACATACTCAACCTTAGTTACTTCCTCTTTTAGAAGAAGCTATAATATTACCTCCCTCAGTTGTGGTATTTTGCATGATTGTGGCTATAGATGAGGTAGATGGACATGGAGAGTTGGGGGGTAGTAGGATAGAGAAGGGGAAGCCCGAGCGGGTGACAGAGGACGAATTAGTGAAATTCCAAAAGTTGGATAATTCATGAGTGTGGACGTTAAGGAGAGTAAACTCAAAAGGAAAAGACAAGGAGAAGCATGAGAGAATCACTACAACAAGCGAAGTGACTAGAGGGGTGGAGTTTGGAACATTGGCCAAAGTCTGAGGGTGTGCGACACAAAGCTCATTCACAAGTTAGGCTAAGATTTGGACTAAAGAACCCTATCATATCCTTGGCTAGAGTTTAGGTTGAAGTGGGGCTAAACATTGGGACCGAAATGATTTGCCTATTGGAAATTTGGAGAGTAAATGTATTTGGGCACATTGGTGGGCTTAGTATAAGAGAAACTTGAGGAGATACAAGGAATTGGGCACATATAGTTGCATAAAAGCATTGTTTTCTTGGACTTAGGAAATAACATCATTTTTGGCGATCCTACTAGGATCGAAAGTGGATGTATTCACACACATTTGTGAGTTGAGAGAAAGAGAAAATCAACAATATTTGAGAACTTGAGCATGATATAGTTGCATATAAGCATTCTTCTCTCTAGCTTAGGACCCTCATACATCTGGCGATTCCGCTAAGGATCAGTGAAACAAGTGCATTTGTGCATGTTTGCAAGTCTAGGATAAGAAAAGCTTGCCCAAAAATAGAAATCTAAGCAAAGTTAGTTGTGAACAAATAACTTTTATGTGGCTTCATATACAACTTCACTTCATCATCACGAGTTAGTGGTACTACTACCTAATTACTTTTTATAGAAGAGCAAACAAGATGGGATTCAAGGGATGCACAAGCACTTTCATATATTATACCTCAAATCAAGTCATGTAGAACCTCTCATTAGGCTTGGTTGGAGTTAGAGAATCTCTAGTAAAGCTCATCTATGGAGAGAGCTAGCCAACACAAGGATAAAAGTTGGTGAATCAGTTGAGACACATATTTTGAAGCTCAAAGATCTACAAGATGAGTTATTCAATGTTGGAGTCAACATTTTAGATGAAGAGATGGTAAAATCACTTCCATCTACATATCATGCTTTTGTTGCTTCTTTATCTCTCTCTATAAGAGATAGAGAACTTTCATTTGAAGAGCTATAGTTCCTATTACTTCAAGATGAAGATCAACAAAAAGGTATGAAAGAGAATGATGAAGCCATGTTACCATCGTTGAAGGGAAAGAAGAAGAAGGAAAAGAAGAGTCAGCAATCCAATAAGGAAAGTAATTCTTCTAATCCTAAGTCTTCCAATCCTACCCCTAATGCTTCCTCTACATCGAAAGAAAAGCCTTCAAGTACATTTGATTCAAAGAAAGGAGTATGACATTATTGTAAGGAACCAAGTCATTACATAGCAGAATGCAAAACAAGGATTTTTAATGAGAAGAAGAAAGTGGTAAGTAATATTGTTGAAGATGATCCAAAACCTAAATCTTCAAATGTAGATTCATATGCATGTGTTACTATTGACTTTTGATCCAGCAACATTAAATGAAATCTCAAATAATCCTTGGGTTTTTTACGTTGGAGATATTAAGCATATGACCGATTGTAGAAAGGTATTTTCTTCTCTTACTAACTCTTTAGGCAGAAGAGTAACCATTATAGACGGTCATGATTTGGATGTTGTAGGTGTTGGAGAAGTATACCTTAAGTCCAAATCAAGTGAAAATTTCACAATTTCCAATTTTCGTTATGTTCTAGACATGAAGAAGAATTTGTTCTCTATCTCTACTTTCTCGTGAGATGATTATAAAGTTATTTTTAAGAAATATTCATGTCAGTTCCTCTCATTTGATGAGGAGCATTGTCTGATTCAAGGTGAAAATAGAAGTGGCATGTTTGTGTTATCCAAAATTATTCATACTAATGTTCCTAGGTCTACTACACCTAAGGAGAATGTGAAGTTATGGCATGCTAGATTCCATATCAGTACACAACTCTGAAGCATATCAAAGATCAGGGTATGGTGGAGAGTTTGCCTACTTTTTCTTTACCAGATAATGCAGATTCATGTGAAGGATGTCTTTAAGGAAAGCTTCACAAAATTCCTTTCAAGATGCATGGATATATCATGACCACAAGGAAGTTGTAGATCATACATTCATATTTGAATGGTCCAATGAGAACAGATTCTATTCAAGGTTTCACATAATTTGTTACTTTCATTGATGATTTCTCAATATATTCGTGGATTTACATTCTTAAAGTGAAGTAAGAGGTTTTTCCTACTTTTAATAAATTCTTAGCTATGGTTGAAAATGAAAGTCAGTCAAAGATCCAGATTTTGAGAAGTGATAGAGGAGAAGAGTACATGTCCAAAGCTTTAAGTCTTTTCTTAAAGGCAAAGGTATCTCTCATCAACTTACTATTGCTTTTCACACCGGAACAAAATGGTGTTGCAGAAAGAAAGAATATGATACTTGTTGAGATGATGCGTAGTATGATGTCATCCAAAAATCTTTCTCCCAAGTTTTTGGTTTGATGCAATGCATACAGCTAATCACATTCTCAATAGGTCTTCCACAAAAGTTTTAAACGTTATCACACCTTATGAAGCTTATTATGGGAAGAAACCCAATGTGAGTTATTTCAAAGTTTTTGGTTCTCCAACTTATGTTCAAATTGAGAAGAAAGATCGTGGTAAGCTTGATGTAAAAGACATTAAATCCATCTTTATTGGTTATGCAATTGAAAGCAAAGGATACATATTCTATGTTCTAGAGACAAGTGTTATCCTACTCTCACACATCCATATATTGAAGAAAGTCAAATTTATGATAAGAAGGAAGAGATTCCAAAATTCATAAAAGCAGATGACTATGCATTTTTTTAGAAGGAATTTGGATTCTTACATTCAGCCATACAAGGGGGGTGATGAACCTATCGGAACATTAAACTTACACCATGCATGAGGTGGATTTGATCTACATCAAAAGCTATCACTTGGATTACGTCAAAAGAATATCCGTTGGAGAGTTCTTTTATTTGTGCTCATTTATTGTATTTTTTTAAAAGATTTTTCATGGATCTTTTACCATTGTAAAAGCATTGAACTCTACACAAGTAAAAGTAGAAAGATAGAGCCCAAATTCTACAAATTTCTGGTGATTGAATTGCAATCAAATCAATCAATCAATCACCTAAGAGTAGATCAAAGTAGATCTTCACTTTTCCTAGATTGTAGGAAAGTGAATTGATTCCCTTCAACAACCTTTATCGCCTTCATTTGAATTCAAAATCCACTTGTAGAAGTCATAGAGCACTTCTAGATTCTATATAAAGACTTCAAAACACTTGTAAAATATATGGAAACAATATGCATACACTTGTGACCATCATTGTCTTGCCCTTCATTTTCTGCATCATCTTCTTCGCCACTAGTAAGATTTCAGAGGCTTCTACTCTCTCTAAAGAGATCCAAATTGGATGGGAGATGGCTCATTCAAAAGGTGTAGATTTTGCTTCATGTCTGTAAATTTTCATAGCATTTGGTTGTGTAGATTGGGAGAAATCTCAATTTTTCTGTCTCGGGGTCAATCTCTACGTATAGGAGGCACCACCATTGAGTGTTGGATTCATTCCAAAAGCATATTTTGCTTATTTCTTGTACTCTTGTGCATTCTATACACTCAACCCTATGTGTGTCACTCCCATAAAAGGAGTTTTTCTAATTGTAATCATGTTGGTTGCTATGAGCATTTGAAGTTCATTGTCTCTTCCATAGATAGTAAGTTTTCTCAAGCTAGTCGATGTGTAAACCTATATGTTCTGTATCCACTCTTTCTCCTTGATGCTCCAAAGTACATAGTGCATTTTATTGCACTTATCACATGCCCATAAGGTCTATTTGAGTCTCCATAAGCTCAAGGACTAGTCTTGTGCTGGTTCGGTGGACCAAACTTCGTCACTTCAAAACTCACTTTTCTACCTCCAACAAGCTTCTCCAAGCTCTTTCAGTGGTATCAGAGCTAGATCAAGATGGGTGACAGATTTCCCTCAATGATCGAGAAGCTTGATTGAAAAAACTACACAGCTTGGAAAATTAGAATAGAGGCCTATTTTCAAGGTAGAAATCTTTATGGAATTGTAATAGGTGATGAAAATATGCCTACTCCAAGATCCAAAGGAGGACCTATAGAAGAGGAGATAGATAAGCTCACACTTTGGTGCGCAAGGGATGCTCATGCAAGGTCGTACATACTAAACTCTATCTCTAACTTTCTATTACCACATTTTAGAGGATGCAAGACATATCAAGAGACTTGGGATGCCCTAGAGACTTTCTTTTCTGCTAGTACCAAAGCAAGAAAGAATCATCTTTTGAACGTGTTCAACCAAATGAAGAAGACGCGTAAACAAACCATCATAGAGTTTGTTACGAAGGTCAAGGAAGTTGCAGATCAGTTAGCATCCATTGGAGAGCTGTTTGAAGAAGAGGCTATCATGAGGCAAACTCTCAATGGGATTCAAAGTCATAAGCAATGGCAATCCCTCACCACGGCTTATGATCGCATCATGGATGTGCAAACTCCAGACTTCAACATCTTTCTTGGACAACTCTTCAACCAAGAGGCCAACAATAGCATAAGGAAGGTAAACCCTATCATGGTAATCCAACTAGTGCTCTATATGCAGATAAGAAGGATAAGAAGCTAAAAGGAAAGAAGAAGGAAGAAGATGAAGAGGAGACTTCCCAAGCCAACATCGCAATCAAGAGCAAGTGGAAAGGGAGTAAGAAAGGACCAAACCATGAAGGCAAAGGTCAAAATGTTCAACCTTGTGCCATCTACGATAAGACCAACCACACCAGTCAGAATTGTTGGTTCAATGGGAAGACCCAGAAAAGAAGTGGAAGAGATGGATATGGAAGCAATAGAGGCAGAGGTGGACAAAATTTCAACAATAACAATAGAGGCCATAATAGAAGGGAATACAACAATTACTCAGAAGATCAAGCACATGAAGACTCATTGCTTCTTATGAATCTAGGCCACAAAGAAGGTAAAGAAGATGATCATTTGTTCTACATAGATTCAGGATGTTCAAGTCATGTTGCAGGCAACATTGCTCTTCTATCTGATTTGGAAAGTCCAAAGCATAGACGTGGAGTACAAGCAGGGGATGACACAAAGCACAATGTGGAGAAGATTGGTAATATCAAAGCTTCCAATGGTAGGACAAACATTCTGAGTAAGGTTCTCTATGTACCCACTATCACTAAAAACCTAATAAGTGTAGGCCAAATAGTTGAAAAAGGCTTGCAAGTTAGGTTCACCCAACATGGAGCTTTTGTGGAAGATCCATGTCAAGGCTTCAAGAAGATAGCCAGAGGTGAGAAGCATGGTAGGCTCTTTACTTTTGAAGTAAGAGAAACCAAGAACATAACTCTTTTCATTTTTGGTCTCAACCCCTAAGTGAGCTTGAAGTGTGGCATAAGAGACTTGCTCATGTGAATGAAAGAACCTTGAAGGATATATGCAAGGATCAAAGTGCTCTTGGACTGCCAAACATATCAAAGCAACACATGATCAACAGATGTGATGCATATCAGATTGGGAAGGCACAAAGACAACCATTCAACCACAAAGGCTACATCCACAACAACTTATTGGACTTAGTACATACAGATGTATGGGACCAAGTCAAGAACCTTCATTGGTAGGATCAAGGTATTATGTATCATTTATTGATGACCATAGTAGATGGACTGCTATACTTTATCAAGAGTAAGAATAAAGTATTTGATTGCTTCAAAAAGTATCTAGCACATGTGCAAAATCATACAGGTAGATCAATCAAGAAGCTCATATCTAATGGAGGGGGAGAATACTTCTCCAAAGATTTTGATGAGTTCTTGCATGACAAAGGTATCAAAAGGGAAGTGACTACCAGGTACTCTCCTTAAATGAATGGACTTGCAGAGATGTGAAACAAGACATTGGTTGGATCAGCACGAACAATTCTTAAAGAGAAGAAGTTGCCACATTATCTATGGGCAGAAGGTATTTCAATTGCTGTGTACCTTGTCAATAGACTACCATCCAAATCACTTCAAGGTATGCCTCCTTATGAAGCATGGCATGAAAGAAAACCTAGTCTTGGACATTGCAAGGTGTTTGGTTGTTTAGCTTATGTTCATGTACCATCACAAATAAGAGGTAAGCTAGACGAAAGGGCAGCAAAGGTAGTGTTTATTGGGTATGACTCAACTCAGATGGGTTACAGGTTCTATAATCCTTCAACCAAGCAATTCACTACAAGTAGAGATGTTGTGTTTGAAGAACACAGGTCTTGGTATGATGAAGAAAAACAAAAGGTAACTCTACCATATGATCTTGATTCTGATTCTCATTAATTAGGAAGAAAGCATGATACATAGGTCCAGGATCCAAGAAATGATACAGACGGTGACCAAGATCAAAGAGAAAAGGATTACAAACTATTAAAGTCAAGAGGCAAAGCAAAGATGCAAGAGGTTGGAGAATGCTCCAATCAAGCACCTAGAAGATCAGCAAGAGAGAAGAAACAACCAGAAAGGTATGGATATAAATCCATATTTCTTATAAAGCATTCAATCTACTTGGCAAAAGATTCAAGTTTAGAAGAATCATCAACTTATGAAGAGGCAAAGGGAAACCCTAATTGGGAAAAGGCCATGAAAGAAGAAATAGATGCATTGAAGGAGATGGACACTTGAGATTTGGTTCCAATGTCACCAAATCAAAAGGCAATTGGTTGCAGATGGGTATATAAAGTTAAAAGAAATTCAGATGGATCAATTTATAGGTACAAGGCAAGATTAGTTGCCAAAGGATGCTCACAGACTCATGGTATAGACTATGAGGAAAGATTCTCACCAATTGCAAAGATGACTACAATCAAAACATTCATAAGTGTAGTTGCTACAAGGAATTGGAGACTCCTCCAACTTGATGTGAAAAATGCATTCTTAAATGGTTGGATAAGTGAAGAGGTATACATGTCACAACCACCAGGTTTTGAAAACCCTAAGCATCCATCTTATGTTTGCAAACTTAAGAAAGCATTGTATGGATTGCAACAAGCTCTTAGAGCTTGAAATTAGAGGTTGGTTATATACGTTCAAGATCAAGGGTTTAGACCTAGCAACTCAAATCCTTCTCTATTCATCAAAAGGGATCACAATGATGTTATCTATCTATGTGTATATGTAGATGATATTATTGTGACAGGTGATGATCTGAAGGGCATCCAGAGGATCAAGAGACACATGCAAGAGGAGTTCAAAATTAGTGAATTAGGTGAGCTCACATATTTCCTAGATATGCAGGTGATATACACAGATGAAGGAATGTATTTGACTTAGAGAAGATACATTCATGATCTACTTTTCAAGTTCAAAATGAAGAATACAAAACTTGCAGGTACACCTTTGGAGATGAATCATAAGCTTAGTGTTTATGAAGGTGAGAAAATTGAAGACATAAAAGAATATCAAAGCTTGGTAGGTAGCTTGATATATGCTACTCATACAAGGGCACACATCTCATATAGTGTGGGAGTGCTTAGTCGATTCATGAACTCTCCAAGAAGACCACACATGGATGCAGCTAAGAGAGTACTTAAGTATCTCAAAGGAACAATCAACGAAGGCATATTCTATCCTTACTCTTCAAATTTGGATATCAAAATCTATTCAGATGCAAATTGGGTAGGACCTAAGGATGATAGAAGAAGTACTTCTAGTTACTTAACATTTGCAGGTTCAAAGCTAGTTTCATGGAGTTCCAAGAAGCAACCAACAATTGCTTTATCCTCAATTGAAGCACAGCCTATAGAGGTTTGACCATAGCAACTCAAGAGGAAATATGGTTAAAAGCATTGTATATAGATTGGGACTTGTGAGTTCCAAACATCACATATTTGGAGATAATGTAAGTTCCATGCATCTAGTAGCAAATCCTATTTTCCATGCAAGAACCAAACACATAGAGGTTCATTAACACTTCATCAGGGAGAAGCTCATGGCAAAGGAGATTGACATTTCTTTTGTTCCAACTCAAAAGCAAGTAGCAAATATGATGACAAAGGCACTTGATGGAATAAAGCTTTGTAGATTCAAAGCTATGGCAGGTATTCAACCTATTAGAGAATGAAGACTATAGCATACTTTAGCTTGAGGGGGAGCTGTTGGAACATCAATCTTACACTATGCTTGAGGTGTATTTGATCTACATCAAAAGCTATCACCTGGATTATGTCAAAAGAATATCCGTTGGAGAGTTCTTTTACTTATGCTCATTTATTGTACTTTTTAAAAAGATTTTTCATAGATCTTTTACCATTGTAAAGGCCTTAAACTCTCCACATGTAAAAATAGAAAGATAGAGCCAAATTCCACGAATTTATGGTGGTTTCATTGCAATAAAATCAATCAATAAATCACCTAAAAGCATATCAAACTAGATCTTCACTTTTCCTAGATTGTAGGAAAGTGAATTGATTCCCTCCAACAACCTTTACCGCCTTCATTTGAATTCAAAAATCCACTTGTAGAAGTCAAGGAGCACTTCTAGAGTCTATATAAAGACTTCAAAACACTTGCACAATATATGGAAGCAATATACATACACGTGACCATCATTGTCTTGCTCCTTCATTTTTTGCATCATCTTCGTTGCCAACAGTAAGCTTTCAAAGGTTGCTTCTCTCTTTACAGAGCTCCAAATTGGATGCGAGATGGCTCATTGGAAAGGTATTATTATCTAGATTATTTCTCTAAATTTTCATAGCAATTGGTTCCTAGATTGGGAGAAATCGCAGTTTTTCTGTCTCGGGGTCAATCTCTATGTATTCCTAAAAAATTGGAGGTACCACCATTGAGTATCTGATTCATTCCAAAAGCATATTTTGCTTATTTCTTGTAATCTTGTGCATTATATACACTCAAACCTATGTGTATCACTCCCATAAAAGGATTTTTTTTTAATTGTAATCACGCTGGTCGCTATGAGCATTTGAAGTTCATTGTCTCTTCCATAGATAATAAGTTTTTTTGAGCTAGTCAATGCACAAACATCTGTTTTGTATGGACTCTTTCTCTTTGATGTTGCAAAGTACATAGTGCATTTTATTGCACTTATCACATGCCTATAAGGTCTATTTGAGTCTCCATAAGCTCAAGGGTTGGTCTTGTGCTAGTTGGTTGGACCAAACTTCATCGCTTCGAAACTCATTTTTCTACCTCCTACAAGCTTCTCCAAGTTCTTTCTGAACCTTCTCAAACCCCAAGAGATGAAGTTGATAAAGGTAAAGAGAGAGTTACATTACCTACATCAATACCTAGCCCATTGTCAGTACCTCTTGAAGTTTCGACTTATGAAGTTGGAGAGGGTTCTAGAGTTCCAGAAGAAACAGATATTGAAGAACCAGAAAGGATTCCAGCACTTTTCAAGAATACATCAATGGTTTATATCAAATCTCGAAGGATAGTGGTATAAAGGAATACATTGGAAGAACTAGAAGTCAAACAAGGAGACAACAAACAAACCAGGTAAATTACGCAGAACATTTTGAGATTCATAAAATTTTAGCTCTTACTTTAGTTGAGAATGAACCAACTAGTGTTCAAGATGCACTACATAGTCCTATGTGGAAGAAAGCTATGCAACAAGAGATTGATTCTATTCATAAAAATCACGCATGGAAACTTTGTGAGTTACCAAAAGGTCAGAAAACTATTGGTGTTAAGTGGATCTTCAAAATTAAAAGAAAATCATATGGTACCATAGACAGGTATAAAGCAAGATTAGTTGTCAAAGGTTATGCACAAAAGAAAGATATTGACTATGATGAGACTTTTGCACCTACATCTAGAATGATAGTAGTCAGGAAAGTACATCCTTTAGCTACATTCTTTGGTTGGAAAGTATGCTACTTAGATACCAAAACTCCATTTCTTAATGGTGATCTTCATGAAGATGTTTATGTTCAAAAACTAATAAAGGTTTTGAAGAGACATGTAAAGAGCATTTAGTATGCAAGCTTATCAAAGCTTTGTATGGACTAAAGCAAGCACCAAAAGCTTGGTATGAGAAGATACATGAAAATCTTCTATCTATTGGTTTTGAAAACTTAGATGTAGCTCCCACTCTTTATGTTAAAGCTAAGAAAGATGTTTTGATTATTATTATCATATATGTTGATGATATGATCATGACAAGTCCTAAGGATTTAGACCTTCAATATTTTAAAGCATAACTTAAGCATACATTTGATGTAAATGACTTAGGTATTTTTCATTATTGGGATTCAGTTCAAGTATAGAGATGAGTGTATCTATATGACACAACAAAAATACATTGAGAAATTAGTGGAAAGGTTTGAGATGACTAATTCCAAGCCTATGCAGACACCTACGGATGTCAAAGTGTCGTTACACTCAGAAGCAGATTCAGAACCATTTGATGCTACATTATATATTCAAGCAGTTTGTTGCTTGATATATTTGTGTGATACACGTCCTGACATTCAGTTTTCAGTTTTTCAAGTATTCAAGTTCATGCACAATCAACTCAATATTCAGTGGAAATCAGTTAAGAGATGTATTTATAGATATCATAAGTTTTACAGGTTATTGTACCATTATGACATTGAAGGGGGGATTGTTGGAAACAATGTCAATAAGTCCATCAGTCTAGCCATACGATAATTTCTTTAGAAGAATCCTACATCAAGAAGCATAGGTGCCTTGGCACGCCCAAGTGCCTCTCAAGAAGGTGGTGAGGGTTCAAATCGCATGCACAGCGATGACAGTAGCGAAGTTTTTTTTGCATAGTTTTTAGCAAAAGATCTTTTCAGGATCGCGAAAATTGGCAAAATATTTTGGCATCAACACAATAGCTTTTTAAGATGTGTGTTTCTTAGTGGCATCGATTTGATAGATTCATGGTGATAGTTCTTTTTGAAGATCTTTTGAAGAGCTTACACAAGCTATATAAAGAAAAGCCAAGCTCATAGATTATCATCATATCAAACTTCAAGGCTCTAGCATTGGAGGTCAAGATCTCTACAAGGAGGTCTACACTCTTGGAGGAGATCTTAGAGGTGATCAAGGAGGAGATCCTCTACTTGGAGGAAGTGTTTTCACACACTTGAAAGAGGTGTGCTCTACTCTTGGAGTATTTGGAGGAGTTCGTGTTAGCTAACATACTATGAGTAACAAGTATATATCTGTCCTCACTTGTTTCTACACTAGTTTCTTATTTACGTTAATCAAAATTCAGGTTTGTTGTAAAATAGTTCTAAGTTGTTCATATCCTCCATATTCTCTCTCTCTCTCTCTCTCTCTCTCTCTCTCTCTCTCTCTCTCTCTCTCTCTCTCTCTCTCTCTCTCTCTCTCTCTCTCTCTCTCTCTCTCTCTCTCTCTCTCTCTCTCTCTCTCTCTCACTCACACACACACACACACACTTCAAACCTCTTAGGCACTTTGCACACAATATCTTGTGTCTAGTTCCTATTTTTGCCTAGATTCAGATATTGTCAGTTTGTATCATATACACACATTGTAATTTGACGCTCATAATATAAGATAGTGTAGCTGAGCATCCTAGCTTACTGTACACTTTGAAAACCTTGTCTATTCTCTCTCTATCTCTCACTCATCATCTTTTTTAGTATTAAGGTGTATATGCTAAGATTCATGTGTTGGAAGATCATGTAAACCTATGATTAATTTTTATTAAGGCCCACTCCACTTCCAACAATAATCATACAAATAAAATATCACATTTTCATGCGCTAAACTTTTGCAAGAAACCTCGACCATAAGGATGCTCACCAAGCTCTCCAAAATGACCATAAAAAGATCTAAAGAACCTTGGATAAAATCTGATAAGGAGTTCCCTATAAATTGAGCAATCAAAGAAAGTTAACCAATAACAAAAACAATGATTAACCTATCACCACCTATCAATGATCCAAGCATAGACAATGAAAAATACACATGCCAAAAAACTAACAGCAAAACATGCTAATACAATGGAAAAAACATGTTGATACCATGGAAATATACCTCCCACTCAAGAATGAATCCTGCAAGAGGGTCCAATCTATCATGTATCATTTATGAACAAGTCCAAGTGATCCAAAGGCTATCATACAAGCCTCAAGAATCTACTAGACTTTTCTAGCATAAAAAAATAATGTAATTTCAAGAGAACCTCCTTTGAAAAATGGAATCTAGAAGCAAATAAACATCTATGGGAATCACCATCCATAAATTCCAAAAATCACATTGGAAAGTAAAAAGTAATAATCAATGACTTTAGACTAACACAAAAGCCAATCCATGTAGCAATGGAAAGTGCAACTAAAGCTCCAACCTAGACCGTGTACTTGCAAAGAGAACAAGACAACTATCAAAACAAGATCCAAAACCATCTCTCCCACATGGTCATGTGCAAAATAAATCCATATACAAGTGATGTGCAAAATAAATCCATATACAAGTGGTAGAAAACAAAAGAGATCATAATCCATTTTACATACACTAAAAAAACCATAATATAATAAATTGAAATTAGTACCACAAGGGCATCTAGATGCCAAAATATGATATTGCATGCTCTACTCTCATATGGATAAGCATCACATGGATCATACATATTCTGTGCCCTAAATATGTAAATCAGGTCGCACATTAAGAAATCTCTCTCGAAGAAGTTGTAACTCAAAAATGAACCTCCAAAAGCATTTACGGATTCTTTGGTGAAAGTCTACTTCTCTATGCTTTGCTTTTTCATTGCTTAATTAATCTCTGTGAACTTTAGTAAATTGAAGAAGTAATTTTTAAAAATGCAACAAAAACTTAGAAAACCTCATTCACATGTCTATAGCTCAAGATATAAGAAAAAAAATGACTTCTCTCATGATGTAGTTGATGTGCAAACTATATGATTGTACTCTAGAATTTTGATGCTTGTAAATTTTGAATTTGCATCTGTAATTGATTATATTTCTCTTGATTACACATACTGCTTGGATTTTCTCAATTTCAAAGCTCAAGATATTATCAAAATAGCAATTTACTATCCTGTCGAATTGATTTTTGACTTTAGAGCAGCTCTTTACATTTCAAAATTTTCATTGACTGAGAATTCCAAACTTGAACTTGGATCTTCTACAAATTTGAAGATCTCATTTGAAACTATGCAAGACACTTTGAGTCACCTCAATCCAAGATTTTTATCTCAATTTATGAGCAAAACACTCACCTATTGTCAAAATGATGTAGATCACTCTGTATTTTTGGAATTTTTGGCGCATTGAACCTTTGAATGAGCCCTTCTAGAAAATTGTAATTCTCTTCATAATCTATATACAATTGTTTGAAACACCCCAATCCAAGCTTCATAGCTCCAGTTATGGGCGAAATACCGATTTTCTATCTTGCCAAGATGATTATCAATGTGTATGTATATATGTGTATGTCCATGGAAAGATTATACTACACGCACATGTACACATACATCAACATGAAAAAGATTCAATAGATTCATTTGAGAACTTTCAATGGATATCACAAAGTTAATTTAATAGACATACTAAATTTAGATACCTACGATATGTTTTGGAGTTTCAAATTGTATGTAAACTATAAATTTCGGGATTCTTGAAAAATGTATAGGTAAAACCTTAAAGAGAATATCTAAGGAATGATATGTAGTCCTCAATATTAGGATTATCCCTAGTAATTTTCTTAGCTACATTCCTTTTGACATGCTATTAATAGATTGGCAAGTTAGACAATAAAGCATTTATCATTTGTTTGAAGAACGGGTATCCTATAATTTTTGAAGCGTATAGCCCTCTTTTAATGGAAGCCATCTATGGTGTAGATCATTAACCATTTTCATTGAACTAGGAGGCAAAACATATTGTGATAAATAAGATTCAAATATGTGGACGAAGTTTTTCAAATTCTCTCATTATTTTGAATCCCATTATTGCTTCCTTGCTCATAAAATACTTGAGAAGGAGAATTTCTAAGCTTATGTTGGATGGAAGACAAAGGATCTTTGATATCTATATGCCTAGGGAATATCCACATTGAGTTCCCATTTTTGGCGTCCAATGCACATATCTTGGGTTCTTCAATATCTAAGAGCGGTCTTGATATTTATCAGTAATGATGCTTTGATAGGTTCCTCCAAGGTACATATAGTATCATACTAAGGCTGCCTATCAAGAAGTAGCTGTGATTATGGAGTTGCTCCTAAAATGTCACGTTTTCTTTAATTGAAAAGAAATTTGGAAGGAATAAGGATGGGAGTTTATATGCAAGCTGCATTGTCTCTCTACAATGAAGTTTTCATGTCAAAAATGTCATTTAAAACACAGACAAGAGGGAATGAAGCATCTATTTTGGAAATGCAAGAACATAAAAGGATGGTGGCAAGAAGCTTGCATAACTCTCATGCCAAGATTTCTTAGGTCACCGATTCACGGTTTTATTTGGATTCTACACTCACAATGATAACAATCTAGATTCACGAGTAGTTCAACATTTCAGTCCTCTAGGTCATCCAGAAAGGCAAGAATATTGTTGCTCTTCTTCAAAAGGAAATAGTTTCTTTGATGGAGTACTTTTGAAGTTCATCAGATTCTATTTCATAAACCATACTCAAAATCATCTTGACAATAGAAAAGCTCATGTTCACCATCGACTCGGCATTATTCTCTAAACGTATAATGAGACAATAGCATATAGGTTGAATGAGACAATCTAAGGATACATCATATGAGCATTGTTCGTTTGTGCCTATGCACACTTGTATTTCTATGCATTCACATATATGTGTATATCTGTATAAAAAGATGCAAACGCAGATATGTCTCACATCGGATACTGTATGGAATACATGAGCGGAGCCCAATGAGTCAAGTTTCTTCATGCCAACGTATTTTTTTAGGGATAGCCATGGTCTTTTGACAACATAGAATTTTTTGTGCAGATCCTGGATTTATGCATTTTGTTTTCCTTGTCGTTCAGACAACTGCGCGAAATCCGCGAATGCATAAAACTCTACTCTGTGAAATGATTTATGTTCCTGAATCTGTTTTGGCATCTCCAGGCTACAAGGATAATCACCACGATAGTCATGTGTAACCGGGAAGATGTAAATCGTTTTACTTTTGCATGAGTTCAAGTTAGAATTTCACTAACAGCAGAGATACATGAATTTCCAGACCTTGGCTGAGTTGCAATTTTTGAATGCAAGGAGGAAACAATGGAACTGTTTTGGCGTTCCTCGTTTGCTACTGATATCGAGTCACTTAGGTCTACTACAAATCTGTTTCGAAATCCTCAAACTAAGTTATTCACCCACCATCAGTTAAGAGATTGATTGTTTGTCTAGCTTACTTTTGCGCCAGTTTGTCTGGACCTTTTTCTTGTCTTCTGGAATGTTGCCTTGGCATTGCACTCCCCTTGGCCTCATTGCTTTCTGCCCTTTTGCCACTAGGGGACTTCTGAGTTGAAGGAGATCGAGAAATTCTCTTCGTATCCTTTGGCAGACCTTGATTTGGGCCGCTCAGCGGCTGCCGAGTGTTCGTTTTGGAGGTTGAACGCATTCCACTAGACTTTTGAGATGGCTGGTTCGGCCTTCTCAGAGTTGAAAACGTACCATGGGTAGCTCCAACTGATTTAGCTCTTTGGAGTTCTGTGGTACCAGCGCGACTTTTTCTGGAGGACGTAATATTTGTTTTGGGTGACGAACACGGCTTGTGGGTTCGGGCAGAAGCAGACTTCTTTAGGCTTACATTCTTCCCTGAATTCGTCAGGTCTTGCCCTTCTCTATCACCACCATCTTGGTTCCCATCCTCCTCCCCAGCATTCAATGTCGAATTGGCATTTTTCTGATTGATGTCGTTCACCCAGCGATCCAACCACACCCAGCTCCATGTAGAGTTGTCCAACTCATAGTCAAAGAATGATTCCAGCTTTATCTTTGAATTCGCTCTCCACTGTATAGACCAAGACTGACTCTCTCTCTCTCTCTCTCTCTCTCTCTCTCTCTCTCTCTCTCTCTCTCTCTCTCTCTCTCTCTCTCTCTCTCTCTCTCTCTCTCTCTCTCTCTCTCTCTCTCTCTCTCTCTCTCTCTCTCTCTCTCTCTCTCTCTCTCTCTCTCTCTCTCTCTCTCTCTCTCTCTCTCTGTGCATAATAAACAAAGCTAGTATTGCTGAATATCTATTCAAAATAATCAAGGCCATAAGAGGTAAATGCACACTAAACTGAGTGGATAGTGTAAGGAAAGCAAAATAAATCCCGTAGACGGTGAGCAGGAGTGTAGAATGCCCTAACAATGTGAAACAAATTGAACCCTAACGATGTATACCATGGCCACTCAGTTCTTACAATGCCCCTTGACATAGGTCATCAAATTTAAACATTGGGACGTAGAAAATGAAACCTTTACAATGCCTAAAATATATGTGGTTGTAGATCTGCATAGTGTTGAAAGTACACATGCAGATGTGAAAAACTAAAACATGTACTTACAAAGAAAAGAGTGTGGGATTCATAAGAGTGAGTATATCATGAAATGGGAAAACTCACATATAGAGTAGAGTGAACTTATATATATATATATATATATATATATATATATATATATATATATATATATATATATATATATATATATATATATATATATATATATATATATATATATATATATATATATATATATATATATATAGATAGAGAGAGAGAGAGAGAGAGAATACACATATACATATACACATAGACATACACACATGCATACACACACACAAATATATATATATATATATATATATATATATATATATATATATATATATATATATATATATATATATATATATATATATATATATATATATATATATATATATATATACATACATATACATATACATATACACACATACACGCACACATATGCAATCACCAATGCAATGCTGCACATTTGATTTATGTTTTGTATATGCTTTATATTTGATACGAAAATAAACCTTTAATCGTTCTCTCTCTCTCTCTATATATATATATATATATATAATGTGATAATGTTCCATATCTCGATGTTTGGTATGGTACCTCATACCATATGCATACCTTGCGTACCATACCAAACGTTCAGTACCACTTTGTCTTGAAGACAATAACATTGTGAAATATTTCAAAGTTCAACGCTTGATGGATTTCAAAGAAAAGTATGTCTATATGTATTTCAAAAGAGGACACATCCCTTATAGGTCCCAGAATCTTTGATATACATGGATTGTACTTTGGTTATAAACTTGGACTTAACAAAAGAGAAAAAGACTTCTATTTCAGGATACTTTGGTGGAATTATCTGTAGAGAGATTTATGAAATTTATCAGGAAAAGAAGATTAGAAAGTTCGAAGACAAATAAAAGATAGAGGGAAATTGTAAGAGATGAATTCCATCTTGTGTATATTCTTTTATTATACATTGTACACAATTAATTTGAACATTGTACTTTAGGAATAAGACACTCGTAGACTAGACCAAAGAGCATTGGGAAAATAGGCATCCCCATCTTATTCTGCTTTTTCAGAGCTTTCCAACCATACCCAACATGCCACCAAACAAACCTCTCTGCGACCTCTGGAAATAAAACCCTAAAAATCAATGGCAGCTCATAAGTCAACTTCAGTATAATCCAAGTCAACGAAACTGCCATGTCATTACTCCAAAAGCATGTCTCCTAAAGTTTCGCCACATACAACCAAAAAGGAAATGGTAGGCTATTAGAAGGACTTATGAAAGTGCAGCCATGTGTAATATCTGAAAGGCATTACGTGAAAATTCTTTGCCCGTATTAAAGCATGCTTTCAGGAAAATCTCATTGCCCTTCAAGTCCCTATATAAAGGCAAGTCTCTGGCCATTGCATATACAATTCATACAGCTAGCACTCTTAGTCACAGAGGAAGTGCTCTTTTTATGAGCAGTAAGCAGCCATCTGTGAGTACGGCGGCATCTCGGAATTTCATTGCCTAGAGTGCAGCTGTTATATCGCCCAATTAAAAACTTTGAACAGCAGTTATGAGAAAGGTCTACATCAATTGATCATTTTTGCCTCTTCTGCCCTAACCTTTCTCCCAATCCTTCACACATGATTCATGAAGGCTCTCATGAGTGGTAGAGTATAAGTAGAGTAGTTTTATCTTTGCATCTTGGAGTATCTCTTATCTTTGTAGCTCTTCTTTAATTAGAATCTTTATATATTTTTTACATATTTTTGTGTTTCTCTACTCTCTTGTGTATGTGTTATACCAACTGAAAGTGATAATATTTTATTTTCAGAATTGCATATCTGATCAACAGAAAAACAGAATAACACAAGAATCAACTATGCATAATTGATACACGGGGAGTGTAAAGTGTGTCCAAATAACCTACGCTGTGATTGGCAGATATGCACAGAATAGGATGAAAGTGATGGAGTGATAATATTGAGGCCTTGCAAAAGATACTAGGTATTGTAAACTCATACGTGACCTGCTTCTCCTTATTCATTAAATCAAAAAAAATGATACAGCACCCAGCAGTGACATGATTTCAGTAAGCGAAGAGTTGGATATACAGATATCCACAAGTTCTTTTCTGATGAAATTACCTGATTTGAAAAAGCATAAGCCATGGCCCGCTCCCTCTTCATTGCAGCCTCATGTTTCTGCTGTACCCTAGTTTGGATCTCTTCTATCGAGCCAATTTCATGGCACCAGCCATCCTAGCAAATAAACACGAAAGTGATCAAACGACCTTGACATATCATTCTATCCAGTTAACTTAATGCTTGGTAATAGATATAAGAAAAGGAACTAGCAATAAGTTACAACATCTAAAAGCTTAAATAAGCAAGAAATGAGCGATAAGAGACGACATAGAACATTGGAATCTAGAAAGATTAAGGGGGCACTAGACAATATTAGCTTAAATGAACTAATAAAAGAAAAAAAAAACTTTTGTATATGAATTTTCTCTCGTTTGATAATTTTAATATGATTAATCCTGAAATTAAGGTGTTTCAGGAAGCGTGTAGCTTCCAACATATCGAAGAAAAGCATATCTAGAGATTACAGAAGAAAAAAGGCTCAAAAATGTATAGAAAACTATAATGAAGAAGGTTTAGATATGATTGAAGTGAAACTTAAGGTTCACACTCTAGAAATGAAAAGAATTTTAGGATCCTAGACTCAACATCTTTCAGAAATAATCAATAACGCTGTCAACAAGTTTCCTTCATAGGATTTCTTGGCATACACTCAATGAGTGTGATACACCGTCTCAAATCCAGGATAATTCCATTTATCAGTATTGTGCTCCCTTCTAGCATATAGCACCTCCTAGGTTAATTGTGCTTGTATGCCCTTTTATTTTGTTTAGAAAGGTACGGAACAAAGGAAAACAGCTAACGTATCACAACTAAAACCCAACAGCTATGAGAATAAATAGCAAAATGGGTCAATGGAAAGCCTGAAATAATATTAAATTGAAGGTTGAAACTATCGGGCTTTGCAGCTTAAAAACAAAAGATAAAGAGTTACACACCAAATCATGAATAATGAAGATTACATAATGTCATCGATTCAATCCCTTCAAAATCATGTATGTACATGAGAATTGATCAAACATTTTGACAGGCACCTCCCTTTGGTCCACCATTGTGATTAGTTAACATGCATTCCGATGAGTGAAAACTAATAGTATTTAAAGACCTCATTTTCCCTGGATTGAGATTCTACTGCATGGCTGGAAAAGCTCCGAGGTAAATTTTGACTATCACTTCCTGTCAAAGAACGAAGTTTGTGTATCCGTGCCTGCATCCTCACAAATGTTTGAATAGATCGCTGGGTTCTGACAGACTGTTTTTGGCCATTTTGACCATCTATGGCTGCTTTTAACCTTGCAAGGCCTTTCAAAGCACAAAGAGCCCTCCTTGCCTGAACAGAAACATAAACAACAGATCCAATTTCAGTCCTTCCTCATGTCACATTTGATAGTATCAAAAAGCAATAATAATACAAATACATACAGAGTTCACTTTTCATTGAATCAGAATTTGAGATTTATATGCACGCTCATCTATTGAAAATCATTATTGGGCCACTTCCTTACATTGCATTCATTTTCAAACGACAAACTGATAATACTAACAATAATATAATCTCTTTTATTTATACATGAGAAGCCCAGTGGAATTAAGGAGAATGCTACTGGGGAAAAGCTATGGTACTGATTGATCCTTATTTGCTGAAAGAGTTAAAAGCAACTGCCAAATATCTGTTCAAGAATGATCAACAGCTAACATATATCAGAATAAAAGAAAGATGTCATAATGTCATATTTTGACATTACCCTCCCCATCATTCATAAATCATTCATGAAAAGATGAGAGTCATCAAGAGTATCTTTGACTTCCATTTATATATGATTTAGAATCTGAGTAAAAAATCTCAACTCAGAAAGAATAAATAAAAATCAAAGCAGCATGCACAACCTTCCCTAGGACTGGGGGTAAAGAGGTCAAAGCATATAACCAGCTTAGTTACACTATCCGTGCGCAATACCAATGTAATATGCAAAGAATATAAAGCAAAAGATTGAACTAACGGAACTGACCAAAACCACACGGAAGGCCGTCTGAATCCGGATTGCAGCCCATTCTTCTTGCTCAGCTTGCCCCACGACAGCTTGATTACTTCTGCCACTGAAATCCTTTTCTAAATCTTCGTCATCATCTTCTTCTCCAAGAATGGAGGCTTTATTGATAACATGGCATGCTGTCAACAAACTCCATGGACTCAATCTCTTCGAAGCAGTTGCATCCTGTCAAGAAGCAAATTTCTTCGATTGCTTTTGATTAATCAACTGTTTCTAAGAGCGTGAACACTAAGTAGCCACACTTGAATTACAACATGAATCTCCATATCAACAGACACAACACCACTATTAATTTTAATACAACATTGGCCTACAATTGTACACCTAAAAGATGTTCTACAAGTGCACTGTGCATGTCAACATCTCTCTTGACATTATTATTCTGTGTGTGCATGTGCACACATATATTTATCAAGTTTTCTTAGCTTTTCCTGCTCGAAAAGGAGGTCTCATGAAAATCACCAATGGTCCTTGCATAGTGATAAAAAAATCATACAATGTTTTCAAAATGAAAATTATTTGAATCTTTTCCGGTATTTAAATCATTATAAATAATTCTTATTTATTTAATTATTATTATATATTTAATCATATATTTTAAGCAATGAGAGTTTGCACAGTAAAATGAACAACTCAACCAAAAATAACAGTAAAGAGATGAATGAGTTTTGTGTGCAACTCACAGAGAATATCAATGAAAAACTATGAGCACCAGAAAGGTTCACCTTCTTATGACCAGATACTGAGATTTCATTATGGCAGTCTGCTCTGTATTTGGAACACAAGAACAGCCAAGCAAACCAATGATGTTCATATCCAAAAGCTAATTAATCCAGAAACTGCATCAACTAAGTGTGCAAAGTATTATATTATTGAGGACACCTCACCATCTTGGTGTCACTTAGCTAGGAAAGTCTCACCACAATCCTCTAATACATATATAAAGCTTAATTGCAAAAACACCAAAACCATCATGCTCAAACTACATGAATGTAAATAAGCCACCAAAATCATGTATATATGACTCGACTTTGAGCAAGAAATATGCTAAGCTAGTGCTCTTTCACTAACCCAAAATACCCTACCAAAACAAGTATATATAGTAAGTGCTTATATCACAATTGAAAGTTGTCAAAAGAACTTGCCAGGATAAAAAAATAGTTAAGCAAAAAACACAAAAATCTAAAGATCTATGAAAATAAAAGTATGAAAAATCTCAAAATTTCCTCCGAATTGTAGTACGAAATTGTGATGCTCTCAATCTATCAAATGGAGAGCTTAAGAAAAAGAGACATTAACCAAAGCATGCCTAAACACAATGTCTTTCTCTTCTTGATAAAAAATTAAAGCACCACTTAAGTTAGCTCTGGTAAAGAAAAAACTAGGATGACTAGTGCTAAAAAATCACCACTTAAGTTAGCTCTCGTAAAAGAAAAAACTAGGATTATTGACCTCCCGATAATTCTTTCATTTGTGATCTTTCATCAATGTTACCAAGGGAACTTTGATAACAAGAATGAAATGTTGGAATAACAATGTCACATCCTAATTTCCAGCAAACCCTAATTTTCAGAAATGGTCAAATGGACAAAATGGTCAAGTTGATCGACATGCTTAAAATGTTTTTAGAAATTTCAATATCTCATGAAGAGCTATCTAATAATACATAGCACCTGACCATCAGAGATCATTTAAGGCATCAAGACCTTAATCCTAATTCTTGGTTTTGAATTTTTCAGATAAGAAGACAAACTTGATGGAATGTCTAACTATTCAACATGGAGTTTTATGATGATGAATTTGTAAGTGTCTAGAGACTTAATGGAATATTGTCAATGGCAAGTATCCAAGGCAAAGACAAGCTACAAAGCAGTGTTGGATACGCAACGCGTTGCGAACCTTCGCAACATACGCAGCGCAACGTCGCGTTGCGTACGCGTTCGCAACGCGTTGCGTACAATTTAAAAAAAATAGGGCCCTCCCAGTGGGCCGAAAACGGCCCGCTGGAGGGCCCTTTTTCATTTCATTCCAGCCCAGAGCAGTGAGCACTGATCACTCAGAGCAGTGGACTTTGGAGCACTCAACAAGCTGCAAGAGAGAGAGAGAGAGAGAGAAAGAGAGAGAGAGAGAGAGAGAGAGAGAGAGAGAGAGAGAGAGCTCAGAGAGAGAGAGACCTGCCACCTGTGACCTGTGGCACCTGTCAGTGTGAGGCTTTCCTCAAAGAAGACATGCGAATGATGTGTGTGCTACTCTCCTCCCATCCTCTTGTATCTAAAATAGCAGTGATCTAGAATGATCTAGCGTCACCATGTGGCCAGCATGCAACACTCATCCCCACTAACCATCAAATACCTTAGGATATACCCCCGAGCTTAGGACCTTGGCTATCTAGCCCTCGTCCCACACACACATGGAATGGTCTCTGTAGACCAATGTCTGACACTCTCTCCCCCTTCTAAAGATCATTGTCCTCAATGATCAATGAGGGAAAGTACTTGCGAACAAGAGCTGCTGATTCCCAAGTAGAGTCAGTAAGTGGTAATCCTCTCCAGGCTACTAGATACTCTTGGATGACACGATTCCTTAACATTTTTGTCTCCTATCTAATATTCTGTCAGGAGAATGATCTTCTCTATCGGTTTCCTGCAAAGAAACAATACCCTCTATTAGATTATCCTCCCCAGATATATACTTTCTTAGTTTACTGACATGAAACACTGGATGGACTCTGCAATCTGGAGAAAGCTCTAATCGGTATGCAACATCACTCAACTTCTTTACTATCTTCCAAGGTCCACAATGCCTTGGTGATAGCTTACTACACTTCCCTGTGGACAATGAAGTAGATCTAGCTGGTACCTGAAGAAATACTCGGTCTCCTTCCTCAAAAGATGGAAGAGATCTTTTCCTATCAGCATACTCTTTTGCTCTATCAGCTGCTTGCTGCATTTTGGCTTTGACTATTTCAATGTTTGCTTGGAGATTCGCTAAGAACTTGGAAGCACTAGGACATTTCTTAGGCATTCCTATGGTACTGGGAGCAGTGGGATTCATGCCATAGTTCATCTCAAAAGGAGACATCCCAGTCACCTTGTGAGGCCTATTGTTATAAGCAAACTCTACTAGTGGCAAATAACTATCCCAATCTATCTCTCTCTCAGAAACATATGCCTGCAACATATCCTCTAGAATTTGATTGACCCTCTCTGTCTGACCATCTGTCTGTGGATGATCACCACTACTCAATTTTAGTGACACTTTCAGTTTGTCAAATACAAACTTCCAAAAATGTCCTGTAAATCTTACATCCCTATCTTAGACTATGGATGTCGGTAACCCATGCAATCTGAAGACATGCTGGATAAACAACTCCGCTACCTCTGGAGCTTCTATCGTCTCCTGCGTGGGTATGAAATGAGCCAACTTGCTCTGTCTATCTACCACAACTAGGATTGTATCCCGCTTCCTTTGGGTCCGCGGTAACCCCACTATGAAGTCCATGGATATACTATCCCAATTATGATCTGGAAATTGTAAAGGATGTAAAAGACATGGTGTCTTTACCCTTTCTTCTTTGTTGACTTGGCACATAAAGCATTGTTGAACATAAGTATGGATATCTCTGGCTAATCCAAGCCATCAAAATGTTCTTCTAACAAGTTGTATTGTCTTATCAACACCAGGATGTCCTGCACAAGGAACATCATGGTTATCATGCATGAATTTCTTTCGTAAATCCCGGAAATCTGGTACACAAACCTTTCCTTTCCGCTTCACTATTCCATTTTCTTGTGAGAAATTAGAATACGGAATGGACTTGTTTGCTTTAGTAGAAGAAGAAACGGCACGACTGTCCCATCTCCTAAAATAGAGTCATCGCTAATGGCTCTAACTATCTGTAACAAATGTGGATCTTCCACCTGTGCTTCCTTAATTTCTTGAAGCAATGAGCTTTCTAAAACTGTAATCTCATCTGATACATTATACGAGATAATGCATCAGCTACTATATTTTCTTTGCCTCTTCTATACAGGATTTCCATGTGAAATTCTTGCATGAGCTCAACCCAACGAGCCTGTCGGCCTCGAAGATCTGGCTAACTACAAAAATACTTGAGTGTATGATGATCCGTGAATACCTTAAAGTCCGCACCATAAAGATAGTGTCTCCAAACTTTAAGTGCATGCACCACTGCATACAACTCTTGTTCATGCACTGGCCAATTGCGTTGTGCACTACTTAACTTCTTACTTTCAGAAGCTATTGGCTTGCCATCTTGACTCAAGACTACGCCTATGGCTATGCCGCTAGCATCAGTCTCTAACTCAAATGGTTTCTAAGGATCTACCACTTTGAGTATAGGAGCCTCTGAAACAGCTTGTTTCAGAGTATCAAAACTCTCTTTCTGCTCTTGCTTCCATGCAAATGGAATTTTGCCTTGAAGCAAGTTCGTCATAGGTGCTTCTATCGACGAATATGAAGAGATGAATTTCCGATAGAAACCGGAAAGTCCTAAGAATGACCGTAACTGCCCCTCATCCTGAGGATTAGGCCATGCTAAAAAACTGATACCTTCTTGGGATCCATATGAACCCCATCGGCTGAAATCACATGCCCTAAATACTCTATCCTCGGAGGAAACAACTATGTCTTCTCTGGATTTACATACAGCTGATTTTCTTTTAAAATATTCAACACAAATCTTAAATGATTTTCATGCTCATGCACAATCCCACTATACACTAGCAAATCATCCACAAAATCAACAACACACTTTCCTATGAAAGGTCGTAAGATATCATTCATTAACATCATAAATGTAGCTAGAGCATTTGTCAAACCAAAGGGCATGACCAAATACTCATAATGACCAAAACGGGTCCTGGAAGCTGTCTTATGTACATCATGATCTTTTACTCTAATCTGATGATAGCCACTCTTTAAATCTATCTTACTAAATACAATGGCTCCACCTAGAGCATCCAAAAGATCATCAATCCGGGGCATGGGATATCTATGTCTAATAGTGATCTTATTGAGTGCTCGATAATCGACACACATCCTATAAGATCCATCTTTCTTTTTCACAAGAAGAACTGGTGCGGCAAAGGGTGAATAGCTGGGTCTAATCAGCCCTTTTTGAAGATACTCGTCCACAACCTTGTGGACTTCATTTTCCTCCTGCAAATTCATTCGAAATGGTGGCCGAGCGGTCGGACTTGCTCCTAGTACCAATTCGATTCTATGTTCTATATTCCTGCAAGGAGGCAAACCTGATGGTAATTCCTTTAAAAACCACTGTTGGAATTCTGCTCTCACTTTGGTTGAAAGTGCTAGAGCATTCCAACTTGAGTCTCCATGAATGCATGAATCCATCTCAACATACGACAAATACATGAAATAAAGAAAATAGATATACTTACAATCAATTTTGAGCAACTTGGTAGCAGTCACCAATCGAGTCTCTTGGAGATCTGGTTCTCCACGGATCAGTAATCTCCTTCCCTCATGCTCAAACTGATACACATGCGAAGCAAAATCAATGAATGGTTTCTTCCTCGCATGCCACTTCTTACTAAGAACTAAGTCGAAACGAGATAATCTCGCTATCTCAAAGTCCAATCTGTCCTCATAGGACTAGATCTGAATAGGAAGATCAACTACTCGTCTATCCCAAGTCTCAATTCCCTTCCAGTCAGCTAGCTCTACGGTATAAGTATAATCTGACTGTACTGTATCTAAGCACTAATCGGGAACTAATAACATTATGAGTCGAACCTGTGTCAAAGAGTACCTTAACAGGCTGTCCTGCCACGACTCCTCTCATAACAATAAGCTCAGTATCTTGAAACCGGTATCCTTTATGTGCCACTCGCGAAAGCACAGCATCTGGCACAGTCGGAACCTTCTTAGTGACCGTCATGGCCACTATGGGAGATGATAATGGAGATGGGGAATCCCCAAACTCATCCTCACTCCCACCCCCTTCCTTAGTCGGATTTATGACTATGGTGGCTGCTATCTTTTTCTTTCTAGGACAATCTTTATACAAGTGCTTCCCTAAGCAACCATAGCACAAACCCTCTTTCATTGCCTTCTCTTTCTGTTGAGGGGTAAGGATAGATCGATTATATGCCCTCTCAGCCAGAGAAGACAATTTTCTCTTTCCTCCGGAGACTGTCTGGATCATGTGCACCTGCTTAGCCTCCCTAGAAGGCTGTGCACTGACCAAACCAGAAGTCGAAGTGTGGAAAGGTCGGCTAACCCTAGTCCATGGGGACCTCTGGCCCTGGGAACCTATGATCCTGTGGCCGTCCTCATAAACCAAGGCCATCTCTGTGGCCTCTGCCAAAGATTGACACCGCTCCTTCCTCACTAAAGGTCGGATAGTTTCTCTAAGTCCCAAAACAAACTTGTGGACTTCAAGAAATTCTGGAATGGTATCAAGTACTTTAAGAAGTACCTCTCTATACCTATCTGCGTATTCCTGAACTGATTGATTCTTCTGACTGATGAAGAACCAGGTATCTAGTCCTCTAGACTTTTCATCAGGCGGTACAAAATTATTATAAAATAGGATTTTAAATTGATCCCATGTTGTGGGCTCCTTCTTATCCTGCTCTATCTTTCGCCACCACCTATGTGCGACGTCCATAAGGTTATAAGTGGCCTGCTGAATCTTGTGCCTATCATCAGTGATATGACACATACGGAAACACTGTTCCCACTTGCTGAGCCACTTCTCAATCGTGTCAGCTGTCCTAGCGCTAGTTGAGTCATGATATCTTGGCGGCTTAAGATCCTTAAGCTTCCATCTGGCTTCTCTAACTAAGACGCTATCTCTAGGGACTTCTGAAGTTTGATGCTCATCTGGAGCATCTACATCCATCTCCGGCAAATCAGACTCGAGCGGCTCTTCTTTTTTCTTGGAACCACGCATGTGTTCTAAGATATCCTGAAGAGAACTCTCTAATAATAAAATTCCAACTTTTCTTTTGGTGTTCTCTTTTTTTTTTTTTTTTTTTTTTTTTTTTTAAATAGACTAATCAAACGTATATACTAGTGGCAAGCGGAAAAAGAACCAATCAAAGCCTTTGCTTAACAGAAAAAGTCAAAAGAAAGAAACTTTTAATATGTTTCCTAAACTTCAATGCACATGCATACTAATTTTTAGAAATTTCGGCAACCTAACGGCGTCACTTTGAAATCCGAAATAATTTCGAAAAACGTCAAGCATTCAACAAAAATCAAATCATCAGAAACCGACAGGCACGATCTATTTTTATCTTCTCAACGATCACCTTCAATTGAAAACTTTTCCAAATATGTTGTTGGGCTCTAGAGTCCCTCAAACAAAATATTTCGTTTGTCGATACCTGCCGATACTTATCACATGTAAGAAAAGCTCAAGCACCGAACATACATCTTTTTTTACGCTCTACTTACATCATCCTACGCGTAATGCAAGAATACTTCTAATATGCACAATCAACAAAATGATCAACCAAATATTGACTAAATACTTATCTCAGATTCTTTTGATATTGGCTAACTAGCCCTCGTCCCACACACACATGGAATGGTCTCTCTAGACCAATGTCTGACATGTCACCTTCAAATTATAGAGAGAGAGCAGTCAACCATCATGCCTAAAGCTAAACAAGACTGTTGGCAATATGTCACGAGCCAAGGAAAGTTTGGAACAAGAGGTAGTGAGAGATGGGGCCTGTAATTTGTGTGGGTACAAAGGGACAGGAGGGGCAGATAGAATAAAAGCACATTTAGCACGTTTTGGAGGTATAGGTGTTGGTCCTTCCTCTAAACCAATGCCAGAGAAGATGAAGGAAGAGCTTTTGGAATGGGTTGCAGCACGGGAAATGAGAAGAGGGGTTAGAGCATCAACACAAACACATAGTAGTGCACAGAGCTCTATTCCTCAAGGACATTCATCCCAAGCATCTCAAGGGGAGTTTCCTTCAGCCCCTCTTGTTGAGGACTTGGAGACAGAGGAGATAGCACATGCATTAGAGCATCAGCAAAAGAGACCACGGGAGACTCAGAGCATTCCTACAAGTCGTGGAAGCCTACATGCATCATCCATACGGGCTAGTTTGCAAAAGCAAGGGAAGAAGGAGGCCACCCAAGGTATTATGAGGCTCTTCATTAAATGTGGTTTAAGTTTTAATGTGGTGCACACTCCCGCATGGAAAGAGGCCATGAAAATGGTGAGTAGGCTTGGTGTTGAGTGGGAAGGGCCTTCTTATGAAGAGCTAAGAGGAAGTAGTTGAGAAGAACAAAAGAAATTGTGCAAAAGCAATTGAAGCCTATGGCAGAGACCTTGAAGAAATATGGCTGCACTTTGATGTGTGATGGATGGACAAATATTAGGAAAAGGAATGTATATAATATACTTGTTCATTGTTGCAAAGGTACCATGTTCCTACGTGCCATTGATGCCTCGTCTACGAGTATATGGACCACGTTGGGGAGTCCCTTGCTCGATGCACTTCTATTTCTTCAGACAGGTATGCCATATGCATTTTGATAATGCTACATTCAAACTTTATTATTCTTATTTATATTACCAATGACATGTCACATGCATTCACATTGATTCTTGATTCTTGACTCTTGGATAAATAGGCTTGATGAGATTAGATCTATATGGAGGGATCGATGGGGTTAGTTTCATCGACCGATTCATGGCATGGCTCACATTCTACACCCCTTATGGAGATCTGAGAAGGAGATGTTGGATCATGAGCTTGACAGTGCATGAACTTCATACATAGGTAGACTATATCCTAATGATGTTGATATGCGCTTGACACTTGAGGATCAGCTCCTACTATTCCGGAACTATGGAGGCAGTTTTGGGAAAGATACCGCCATGCTCCGGTCTAGTCAGTTGTCACCTGTGTCTTGGTGGGAGAAATATGGCCTATCTGCACCTGAGTTGGTAAGTAGTAAGTACAAACTTCTAAGTTCCATTTAAATTTTAATTCATAATTTTGAACTCATAATTCAAGCAAATAATGCATACTTTTTATGGAACATGCAGAGATCAGTTGTCGTCTGCGTTCTTTCACAGGACTGTAGCGCTAGTCCATGTGAAAGAAATTGGAGCACTTCGGCCCTCTTCCACACAAAGAAGAGGAATCGCTTAACTACTGCAGAGTTGGAGAGGCTAGTATATTGCCACTGCAACTTGCACCTTTTGGAGAGCGGAGGTCATACAGCAGATGTGCGACAGGTCAACATTGACCACATTGACATAGAGAAGGTCCATGAGATGCCTACTATACCTTCAGAGGAGTTGGACCTTTACAACATGTTATATAAGGAGTTGACCGAGCCACAGCATCAGACTCACTCCCAGAGACGTACTCGATCACGAGCTGTAACATTTGCAGGGGCCTCTACTAGTTCTGCTCTACATGGTAGAGAGGATGAGGATGAGGATGAGGATGAGCCTGATGAGGATGAGTTTTCATCATATACTGAGTCAGATTCTGATGATTGACTCTTGGACTGACTTATATTTGTATATTTATTTGGACATGTCACATGAGTCATGACATTGGATATGTATTTATGACATTTAGATGATAGTATGATTGTCTTGACTCTTGACTTTTGTTTTGACTCTGTAAGATGACTCATGTACCTAGATTTTGCATTATAATTGATTATTGTATTTTGTGGCATGTGCTCATTGCTCACTTCCAAGTTCCATCTCGATTCTTGTCACTTGAGTATTTAAGTTTTAACGGTGATTCGTGAATTTATTGAGTATTCTTATGAAATTTAAAATGTGATCTATTTAGTAGTGCTTGACTTAAAACTTAAAAGTTAATGTGCATTCACATTGTGATCAAATTTCTAAGTTGAAATGCAGGTCAGGTGTTGACGTCAAATGATCTATATATGAAATGTTTAAACGTTAATATATAATACTTATATGTGTTTTTTGCATATATTAAAACATTTATAAGAGGATTTATACAGTTAGGGTGTTGAAAATCTAAAAAAATAATAAAAATTTGATTAAAAAAATGAATTATAGGCAACTTTATCGCAACTTTAGGTTCGCAACTTCTTCACGTTGCTAACACGTTGCTAACGCGTTGCCTACGAAGTTGCCATCCCGTTGCTAACCACATTGCTACAAAGGATATTGCATCTTCTTCAAAGCAACCAGTTTCTCCAATTTTTGCTCAATGGATGGTTGAAGAGGAAGACGAGGAAGAGGTCCTCTCTTCATTCAGAGTCAGAGACACTATCAACTTACTTCCTATAGAAGAGGAGTCCAGATGATGGGATTCAAGAGATGCTTAAGCACTCTCACTTATTGCTATGGGTGCGAAGCATCATCTTATTCTTCAAATTAGGTCATCGAGAATATTATATCAAGCTTGGATGGAGTTGTAGAATCTCTATAAAAGCAAAAATCCTACGAGGAAGACCTTTATAACATACCTTCCACTACATAGCAACCGTCTTCTTTTAGGCATCCCTTGCAAAGAAAGACTCTCAACTCATGCCTACAAGAGAGTACCAAACATATTCTCTTAACCAACACACTAACAAGCGCAAAATCACCTTTCCAAGTATGTCTATCAGCTCCCCCACCATATTTCACTCGTGAATGTCAAACGGAGGCTATGTAAGCAACATCTATGGGTTTTAATGCACAATCTATGGGCAGCCATTCGATTGGGCTAACCAGGATTCCCTCAAAACCAGTTCTGATTTTTTGGGTCCTTAACCAATATCTTGACTACACCTGTGTCTTGTGCGTCTAACATTCTCTCTCCTAAAATCATTGTCTTTAATGTTTGAATGATAGCCTCAACAATTCAACCATATCTCAACCCATATGGCTTCAATCTTCAGCCCTATGGCTGCTCAAGACTTGTGGAAACTTCCTCAATCTTTCCACCCTTGAGGAGACCCCAACTTGGTTCCTCATCGCCTCATAAGCTCAAGGAAACGTCCAATGTCCATTGAATTGTAATTTAGCTTTCATATCAATGTTAAAGGGATGTTGTGTCAGGTCTTCCGTCTCCTTGGCATCCCGATGGGCTTCGACATCACAATGGACCAACGATGGAACTCGGTGCTCGCCAAGCCGGATGGCAAACTAAATCATTGGAAAGGTATGCAAGTCAACTTGGCAGGGCGTGCTATGGTTGTTAACACTTTTATGCTTTCAACGACTATTTACTTTATCTCGTGTTGGAGACCTAAGGAGAAAGAGTTGGCCAAAGTGGAAAGAATCTGCAGAAACTTCCTTTGGACTGGGGACCCCAACAGGAGGGGGATTCCCAAAATCAAATGGGAAACTTGCATTAGCTCGAAAGACTCAGGGGGCTTGGGTATCTTGGATATCGTTGGGTTGGCTGACAAGCTGGCGGCAAAGTGGCTTATCAAGGCTTGGAGTAATAGTGAGTCCTCTTGGGCTAAATTGATCTTTAGAAACAAGGAAGGCCTTACCTTAGTTGGCCATCCTGGTTGGAAGGACATAGGGATCCTCACGCTTTTGTTCTCCCCCCACCCGGTGTCCCCTAAAGGCTCTAGCCTCGTGTGTTCTTTATGGAAGAGTTGTAACAAGGCCAAACAATTCATCAGAATCAGTGACGAGTGGAAATGGGCGGCTCGGATAAGACAAAATGACTCTATCTGGTTCCCGATCAGCGGCATTAGGGGGGTAGAGCCTTGGAACCTCCAAAATGCAAAGCGGTTATGGAACAAGGGGTTCAAACAGTGGAAATAGCTCAAGCACCGAACATACATCTTTTTTTACGCTCTACTTACATCATCCTACGCGTAATGCAAGAATACTTCTAATATGCACAATCAACAAAATGATCAACCAAATATTGACTAAATACTTATCTCAGATTCTTTTGATATTGGCTAACTAGCCCTCGTCCCACACACACATGGAATGGTCTCTCTAGACCAATGTCTGACATGTCACCTTCAAATTATAGAGAGAGAGCAGTCAACCATCATGCCTAGAGCTAAACAAGACTGTTGGCAATATGTCACGAGCCAAGGAAAGTTTGGAACAGGAGGTAGTGAGAGATGGGCCTGTAATTTGTGTGGGTACAAAGGGACAGGAGGGGCAGATAGAATAAAAGCACATTTAGCACGTTTTGGAGGTATAGGTGTTGGTCCTTCCTCTAAACCAATGCCAGAGAAGATGAAGGAAGAGCTTCTGGAATGGGTTGCAGCACAGGAAATGAGAAGAGGGGTTAGAGCATCAACACAAACACATAGTAGTGCACAGAGCTCTATTCCTCAAGGACATTCATCCCAAGCATCTCAAGGGGAGTTTCCTTCAGCCCCTCTTGTTGAGGACTTGGAGACAGAGGAGATAGCACATGCATTAGAGCATCAGCAAAAGAGACCACGGGAGACTCAGAGCATTCCTACAAGTCGTGGCAGCCTATATGCATCATCCATACGGGCTAGTTTGCAAAAGCAAGGGAAGAAGGAGGCCACCCAAGGTATTATGAGGCTCTTCATTAAATGTGGTTTAAGTTTTAATGTGGTGCGCACTCCCGCATGGAAAGAGGCCATGAAAATGGTGAGTAGGCTTGGTGTTGAGTGGGAAGGGCCTTTTTATGAAGAGCTAAGAGGAAGTAGTTGAGAAGAACAAAAGAAATTGTGCAAAAGCAATTGGAGCCTATGGCAGAGACCTGGAAGAAATATGGCTGCACTTTGATGTGTGATGGATGGACAGATATTACGAAAAGGAATGTATATAATATACTTGTTCATTGTTGCAAAGGTACCATGTTCCTACGTGCCATTGATGCATCTACTCCAGGCCTATCCATCACAGGGGAGTACATTTTTGGACTTGTGTTTCCATGGGGAGGATGTTAACGCAGGAGTTCCCATCCATTGTATGGACTCCATGTGCAGCTCATAGCATAGACTTATTGATTGAGGATGTTGGGAAGGTCCCTTGGATACATGAGATTTTTTCCACATGTCAGAGAGTGGTCACCCTGTTCACGAAGAGGCCAAAGTTGCTTTCCATTTTCAGATCATACAGTGATTTGGAGCTTCTTAGGCCTGCAAAGACCAGATTTGCTTCTATGTGCATTGTGATGGAGAGATTGCTTCGAGTGAGGCAATCACTTATGCAGACAGTTGTTTCTCAGGAGTGGCTTGCATGGAGTGGCCATACATGCAGGAAAGCAGAGTCAGTATGCATTATATGTTTGAGTGACAGATTTTGGAGAGAGGTAGAGGCTTTGGTGGGAGTGATGCAGCCTCTATACTCCATGCTACGCATTGTTGATATGGAGGGGAGTACTATAGGCCTCGTCTACGAGTATATGGACCGCGTTGGGGAGTCCCTTGCTCGATGCACTTCAATTTCTTCAGACAGGTATGCCATATGCATTTTGATAATGCTACATTCAAACTTTATTATTCTTATTTATATTACCAATGACATGTCACATGCATTCACATTGATTCTTGATTCTTGACTCTTGGATAAATAGGCTTGATGAGATTAGATCTATATGGAGGGATCGATGGGGTTGGTTTCATCGACCGATTCATGGCATGGCTCACATTCTACACCCCTTATGGAGATCCGAGAAGGAGATGTTGGATCATGAGCTTGACAGTGCATGGACTTCATACATAGGTAGACTATATCTTAATGATGTTGATATGCGCTTGACACTTGAGGATCAGCTCCTACTATTCCGGAACTATGGGGGCAGTTTTGGGAAAGATACCGCCATGCTCCGGTCTAGTCAGTTGTCACCTGTGTCTTGGTGGGAGAAATATGGCCTATCTGCACCTGAGTTGGTAAGTAGTAAGTACAAACTTCTAAGTTCCATTTAAATTTTAATTCATAATTTTGAACTCATAATTCAAGCAAATAATGCATACTTTTTATGGAACATGCAGAGATCAGTTGCCGTCTGCGTTCTTTCACAGGACTGTAGTGCTAGTCCATGTGAAAGAAATTGGAGCACTTCGGCCCTCTTCCACACAAAGAAGAGGAATCGCTTAACTACTGCAGAGTTGGAGAGGCTAGTATATTGCCACTGCAACTTGCGCCTTTTGGAGAGCGGAGGTCATACAGTAGATGTGCGACAGGTCAACATTGACCACATTGACATAGAGAAAGTCCATGAGATGCCTACTATACCTTCAGAGGAGTTGGACCTTTACAACATGTTATATAAGGAGTTGACCGAGCCAGAGCATCAAACTCGCTCCCAGAGACGTACTCGATCACGAGCTGTAACATTTGTAGGGGCCTCTACTAGTTCTGCTCTACATGGTAGAGAGGATGAGGATGAGGATGAGGATGAGCCTGATGAGGATGAGTTTTCATCATATACTGAGTCAGATTCTGATGATTGACTCTTGGACTGACTTATATTTGTATATTTATTTGGACATGTCACATGAGTCATGACATTGGATATGTATTTATGACATTTAGATGATAGTATCTTGACTCTTGACTTTTGTTTTGACTCTGTAAGATGACTCATGTACCTAGATTTTGCATTATAATTGATTATTGTATTTTGTGGCATGTGCTCATTGCTCACTTCCAAGTTCCATCTCGATTCTTGTCACTTGAGTATTTAAGTTTTAACGGTGATTCGTGAATTTATTGAGTATTCTTATGAAATTTAAAATGTGATCTATTTAGTAGTGCTTGACTTAAAACTTAAAAGTTAATGTGCATTCACATTGTGATCAAATTTCTAAGTTGAAATGCAGGTCAGGTGTTGATGTCAAATGATCTATATATGAAATGTTTAAACGTTAATATATAATACTTATATGTGTTTTTTGCATATATTAAAACATTTATAAGAGGATTTATACAGTTAGGGTATTGAAAATCTAAAAAAATAATAAAAATTTGATTAAAAAAATGAATTATAGGCAACTTTATCGCAACTTTAGGTTCGCAACTTCTTCACGTTGCTAACACGTTGCTAACGCGTTGCCTACGACGTTGCCATCCCGTTGCTAACCACATTGCTACAAAGGATATTGCATCTTCTTCAAAGCAACCAGTTTCTCCAATTTTTGCTCAATGGATGGTTGAAGAGGAAGACGAGGAAGAGGTCCTCTCTTCATTCAGAGTCAGAGACACTATCAACTTACTTCCTATAGAAGAGGAATCCAGATGATGGGATTCAAGAGATGCTTAAGCACTCTCACTTATTGCTATGGGTGCGAAGCATCATCTTATTCTTCAAATTAGGTCATCGAGAATATTACATCAAGCTTGGATGGAGTTGTAGAATCTCTATAAAAGCAAAAATCCTACGAGGAAGACCTTTATAACATACCTTCCACTACATAGCAACCGTCTTCTTTTAGGCATCCCTTGCAAAGAAAGACTCTCAACTCATGCCTACAAGAGAGTACCAAACATATTCTCTTAACCAACACACTAACAAGCGCAAAATCACCTTTCCAAGTATGTCTATCAGCTCCCCCACCATATTTCACTCGTGAATGTCAAACGGAGGCTATGTAAGCAACATCTATGGGTTTTAATGCACAATCTATGGGCAGCCATTCGATTGGGCTAACCAGGATTCCCTCAAAACCAGTTCTGATTTTTTGGGTCCTTAACCAATATCTTGACTACACCTGTGTCTTGTGCGTCTAACATTCTCTCTCCTAAAATCATTGTCTTTAATGTTTGAATGATAGCCTCAACAATTCAACCATATCTCAACCCATATGGCTTCAATCTTCAGCCCTATGGCTGCTCAAGACTTGTGGAAACTTCCTCAATCTTTCCACCCTTGAGGAGACCCCAACTTGGTTCCTCATCGCCTCATAAGCTCAAGGAAACGTCCAATGTCCATTGAATTGTAATTTAGCTTTCATATCAATGTTAAAGGGATGTTGTGTCAGGTCTTCCGTCTCCTTGGCATCCCGATGGGCTTCGACATCACAATGGACCAACGATGGAACTCGGTGCTCGCCAAGCTGGATGGCAAACTAAATCATTGGAAAGGTATGCAAGTCAACTTGGCAGGGCGTGCTATGGTTGTTAACACTTTTATGCTTTCAACGACTATTTACTTTATCTCGTGTTGGAGACCTAAGGAGAAAGAGTTGGCCAAAGTGGAAAGAATCTGCAAAAACTTCCTTTGGACTGGGGACCCCAACAGGAGGGGGATTCCCAAAATCAAATGGGAAACTTGCATTAGCTCGAAAGACTCAGGGGGCTTGGGTATCTTGGATATCGTTGGGTTGGCTGACAAGCTGGCGGCAAAGTGGCTTATCAAGGCTTGGAGTAATAGTGAGTCCTCTTGGGCTAAATTGATCTTTAGAAACAAGGAAGGCCTTACCTTAGTTGGCCATCCTGGTTGGAAGGACATAGGGATCCTCACGCTTTTGTTCTCCCCCCACCCGGTGTCCCCTAAAGGCTCTAGCCTCGTGTGTTCTTTATGGAAGAGTTGTAACAAGGCCAAACAATTCATCAGAATCAGTGACGAGTGGAAGTGGGCGGCTCGGATAAGACAAAATGACTCTATCTGGTTCCCGATCAGCGGCATTAGGGGGGTAGAGCCTTGGAACCTCCAAAATGCAAAGCGGTTATGGAACAAGGGGTTTAAAGAGTGGAAACAGCTCTGGAAACAAGAGACCAGCTAGTGGATTAGGTTCGAAGACTTAGACCCGAGACATAGAGTTACCCTCGAGGAATGGACTCTTCTTCGAGGCAGGTGTTTAGCGTGGGACCCCTCAACTACCCGCCTTCTTTGTGGACAGGATGTTCCTCGCCTGGAGGGCCTCAAATGGAGCAATGGTAGAAAATATCAAGAATCCCCAACTTCAAAGAGAACTTAGATGTTCATCACACCCTCAATAAGCGGTGGTGCCTTTCTTGGACCAAATTTCGATGGGAACTAAAATTCATGTCTATTTGGCATCCCCTAATTGAGATCAAAAAGTCCGTTCTCATGTGGCAGATCTTGCATAAGGGAATCTGGTCCAATGCAAGGGCTAACAAAATCTGTGGTGTTCCGCCTTGGTGCAAGTGTTGCCATCGATGCATCGAAGATTTAGCTCACCTGTTCTTCGATTGCCCCAAATCCAGTGTTATCTGGCATCACGTGATGCGGGTATTGAGACTCACGAACCAATTCAATTGGCAACAAGTGTTGTTGGGTGAGGCAGTCGACTGCTCATCAAGGCTCTGGAATGCCATCAGGGGTGAGAATCTTTGGAAGATTTGGAGGGAGCGATGTGCTGTCAATTTTGGCCAAACTCCTAAGGAATGGTCGATCGAGAAATCCTTGTTTCTTCTAGGTAAAAGGATCTCCCAAGATAAGAGTTCTCCACCTTTTAGACATCACGGTATTTATCTCCTCGAAAACAATAGGTTAAAACCCAAATGGGTCCCACATAAGGGAGATGATAGATTTATCCGCCTCATTTGTAATGCCCTTTAGCTTACCATACTCCTCCCCTGTATTGTGGGATTTGGGGGGTCCCATGGGCACTAGTCCGATTCACTTGTAACTTTTCTTCTTTATTTTAATTAAAGTCCAGGAGAATAGGCTAAGGCCGAACTTCCTTTTATTAAAAAGAAAACATCCATGGGTTTTAAACACATGACGTATGAGCAGCCATTCAATTGAGATAATCACGATCCCTCAAACTAGTTGTGGTTTTTTGGGTCGTGACTCAACCAACATCTTGACTTACACCTACGTTTTGAGGAGAAGAAAGGATAAGCATTGAAGGCTCTATTTTCCATGTTATCACATCTTATTTACAAACTTAAACTCTCTACTTATGACATCTCGTGCTTCATCCAAAATTGCCTCGAAGTGCATATAGTACTAAAACAAAATAAATCTCTCTAGAAAGGGGAAAGAATAGAGGTAATCATGGCACTTCATTTTGTGTGGTAGAAATTTCGTCATGAAGGATATAATTGTCTATGTTAGAGAGGAGAGAGAGACACAAAGAGAGAGAGAGAGAGAGAGAGAGAAGAAATAGCCATCTTTGATTATAAAATGCCAACAATGGAACAAAAAAAAAGAGAGTATCCTTCCACAAGAAAGTTTTTTTGGGCGTGAAGAGGTCAATTTTGGGATACCTCTATTCATCTATTTCAAATTCCATAATTCCAATGCACACTCCCTCTAAATAAGGAGCAAGTGTAAGAGTGTGTGTGTGTGTGTGTGTGTGTGTGAGAGAGAGAGAGAGAGAGAGAAAGATTGCAGGTTTTATGTACAAAATCACATGAAGATTATGAACCCAAAATCTCACTCTTCCAACACAAAGTTCTAGTAATCCTTCAAGCTCACTCTTGCTCACTCTTATATTTCAAGGAATTCTTCTTTTACCAATAGGGCATTTCCTTGTCATTTTTCAAGCCCTTCTATAACATTTTTGGGGTCAAATTATAACTTTATCTTGTCCCATTTTGTAGAAGGCTTCTTCAAGGCCTCTCTTATCCTTCGGTATTCTTATTGAACAATTTCGCTCTTCACTTTAGCACTAGGGATAACACCCTTGTGTTCTATGTGTACGTGTATGTGGGTGTGTTTTTTTGCCCTTTGGATGCAATGTCTAAACTTGGCATCCATCACACAAACTTGATTAATTTTTCTCAATTATAATTCAAGATTATATTGCCATCGTAGTATTCATTTCCAATCTCATAAGACAAAAATCTCAAGTTTCAATTGACAACATCTTTCGTCTTGTAGACATAATTGGTGTGTTACTTAACACAATCTCTATAAATGCATATGGAATTTTTTATATTAATAACTCATAGCTTGGTCCTTTTAAGCTTAACTTCATATCTTTGAAAGAGTTTTATTTTTTTAAGTCCAAAACTCAAAGATCACGTTCAAGCATAAATTCTCCCCAAGCTCAATATCACATGTCCAAGTTTTACTCTAGTTCAAGCACCATGTCTACATCTAATTTCATGACATTTGCTTCTTCATCTAGTATCTTCATGCCATTGTTTACACCTATGTTTATGTCAAAATATAAGAGACTAGGTGGAAACAAATTATAATCTTTTGGAAGATGCAAGTTCAAGATCACAAGTCCAAAGTTTACTCAAGTTTTCAAGCACTATGTTTACACCTAGTTGAGTGATCTCGTTTTTCTCATTTAGTTTCTTCGTGCCCTCCTTTACACCCATAGGATGAAAGACTATATGGAACCAAGTATAGTCTTGGTTTGGGACCAGCTCAACCTTTCAAAAGATGCAATGAAAGACTATCTCCTCACAAACATTCTATATGAAATGGTAAAAGAAAGTAATCCAAAACATGATAGGAATTTTGATCGGAATTTCTAGCTTGAAGCATGCTAGGTCTGGAATGTTAAGAATAAGCATGCATTATGACTCTTTCTTGGATAAAATGACCAAATGACATATTATCTTGCATGAACAGCCAGCTATTTTTATAAAAAGGAGCCCTTGCAAAGCTTGAACATTGAAGATATACACATGGAGAGTGATTGACATTTTTGTAAAAGCCAAATGTATATATCACCAAAGCATTGTCTACAAAAATTAAAGGTATAAGGTTCAGCTGAGGGACTTATTTCAGAAGTTTTGACTTTCTTTTAATTCCTCATCCCCTTAAAAAGCATCGAGTGTACTCATCACTGGACAAATAAGTTCTCAAAAACTGGGGATAAAGTGTTGAAAGAGAAATTAGAATACAACAGTACATGCAATATGAGAATATGGGGCATGAATGAACTCAATTGAGTGAGGATCTCTAGGTGTTTATGTGTTTGGAACAAAAATGTATCCCTCAGACACAGAGCATTCCTGTGTATAGTACTGCAAGCATGAAATCTGGGTATTTATGCAATGGCACAGCCCTATTGGAAATGTGTCTGAGATGCAGAAATCAAAATGAGATAATGCAACACCTACTGGATGTATATTCATCATGATGAAATTTACCTCCAAACTCTATATCTAATGGGAATGCTCATACCCTGTTGGTCTAGCAATCAAGAAATGTCCAGCTTTCTGCACGGAGTCATCTTTTTTAACACATTCCCTCAAAAGCTACCCAGAGTGTGTATTACCGATCATGTACATCATCTTCACGTTCAACAAAGGGGTCCTGTGCATCATCTCTCAGATCCCATTCTTTAAAACAGTTTCATAAACTGCCACTTTTGAGAGAGTTAATATTGATCACTTTGTTTCACTCAGACAATATTCCTTGTACATATAGTTGAATAAAGGATGATTTTCTCCCATATAAAAAAGAAGTATAAATGTAGGCATGAATGCAAAGAAAAAAAAGCATGCATGAATGTGTGTGTACGTGCATTCACACACAGATTGATTGTCCATTGCTTCTTTCTGCCTCTAGGTACGCTTAATGGATGGACCCAAAAGAATGGATGCCACATCATTCTCTAGCAGAAAAAAGTTACTTAGATGTAGAGATAAATATAGACCTTACATTTCCAGAAGTTTTGAGTGGAGGTGGTAGCTTTTTGTTGACAATGCTTTTAAACCACTTTTTTGAGGCACCCATCTAGCTGCTTGCACATTTCATTTGTCAGAGGTAGGATCCTAACACAAAGGGAAAGCCAATTTCTGAATCATCTTTTGAAAATTAATACTGTGGTGACACTTCAGAAGAAACACAAGGCGCCATATTTATGTGATTGATGCATTATTGCTTTAAACTTATTCAAAAAAAAAAAAAAATCAATAGTCAGTTAGAAGTTCCAATTTGCATTTATCATGTCAAATTGTATTCTGCATTTTGAAAATGATATCTATTACCAAAATTTGGATGCATTTTTACAATTCGTACTCCTTGACACATATTAATGTATTGAAAAGAAAATTACAAGAAAACAAATCAAATTCAGTTGTACATATATCACTCTACAGCTTTACCAACCTTATTCTACATTAAAAGTAAATTTGTGGAGATGCTGGGAAAACAGGATACCATGAAGAGCAGAAACGATAGCTATGTCAAAGTTCCTACTACAATAGACTATGATGCCTATAGAGTGCATTTACGGCGAAGTCAGCCTGGAAAAGACTGGGAGACGCTTAATCAGATAGACTGCACAGTGGAAGTCTGGCAATCCTCTTTTTTTACACTGTACAATCATCTGAAAAGACTGGGAGAGGCTTAATCAGATAGACTGCACAGTGGAAGTCTGGCAATCCTCTTTTTTTACACTGTACAATCATCTGTTCCAAGTGTGCACGCTGTAGAGTTTGTGGTTCCTGCCCGAAGAGTATATTAACGCTCAACATGTAGCAGAAGTATAACTGCTTCCTTCATTTGCGCCTGGATATGCTTCTCTTAGCTGCCACCCCCAGAGAATGGAGTTTCGTATGAAAAACATCTTATTTGCGCCCCTGAGAAAATTTTAGCATCTTCATGTGCTATAGGTACCGCTTCTGACTGATTTTCCTCCACGATATCAACAGGTTGACCTCAAAAGATACCCCATACTTCGATGAAGTTGTTCATGGACATCGAATCAATAGCCCACATCCATCCGGCAGATGATCGTTTCACCAGAGTAGCTCGTGGACCATTCAAGTTTGATACATGGTAGTAACAACGATCTGGTGAAAGTATATAGATGCATTGTCTAACCCAGAGAAGATCCAGATAACGAGCAATGAAGACAGAAAAGATATAAATGAATGCCCTGCACTCGAGTACATAGGCGGCACATGTGCAATATTCATTCTGGCATGCAAGTTTCTAAAATTGCGTGAAATTTACTGTGCACATGACGATCAGTTTTCAAAATATGGGGAAAAGCTGGATGATTATGTATACTTGGTGACTCGAGTTTCTAATCACTTACTCTCTGTTGTTATTTTCATATATTTCTGCATCTATTCTGAAGAAGCCTCCCTGTGCATAACGAAAATTCGCAGCATTGTACAAACCGAAGTATCCAAAGCTCCCAGCACGTCGAAGATGGTCAACGTTACACAATCTACCATTGCAAGCAACCCATGTAGAGGTGAACATCCACGGGCCTCTCTCTCTCTCTCTCTCTCTCTCTCTCTCTCTCTCTCTCTCTCTCTCTCTCTCTCTCTCTCTCTCTCTCTCTCTCTCTCTCTCTCTCTCTCTCTCTCTCACACACACACGAAATTGCATATGCACATATACAAACAGCTCCAGAGATCAGATCAACAACCTGCAAATGGAGGAAATGGTGACTGTTTGATGACGGATGGCAAAAGAGCATACCGTAGTCAGGGAATGAACCTGAAGGAAGAATAAAGGGGAGAAGAGAACATACGACTTCGCGTTGTGGATCCCATCAACAGAAAATAAGGTGAAACGTGACCGACGCAGACAAAGAAAGAGTGCGCAGAGAGAGAGAGGGGGGGGGGGGAGGCCTGTGGATGTTCACCTCTGCATGGGTTGTTTGCAATGGTAGATTGTGTAACGTTGACCACCTTCGACGTGCTGGGAGCTTTGGATACTTCGGTGGCGCGGCGCACATCAAGCGTGAGACAAAAAAGCCATCGTGAGACAGAAACTCCATTGTCTGAACTCTGGAGTCGGGAGACTATCACGAATCAAATCCGGCATCATCCATGGAGAATGTGGTACGTGCCCCGACAGTGGAGAGTCGAGACTGGCATCGGGAGAAGGCACGTGCACAATATAGACTGAAAATTAAAAGATAGGTCGTGTGATCCATGAAGTGAAGCGTGTAGACTTGAGAATGCAGAAAAATTACTACATGAATGATGCACTGCCCAGGAATTCTATAGGTACCACCGACTTTTAGATGTTTTTCTGATTTTTTTTTTAATTTTTTTTTAGAGTACAATGAATTGGAAACACATTCACACACATGTATGCACTGCCCAGGAATTCTATAGGTGCCACCGACTTTTAGATGTTTTTCTGATTTTTTTTTTTATTTTTTTTTAGAGTACAATGAATTGGAAACACACTCACACACACGATCTAATATGGTAGAGGCATTCATCTTTGAAAAATTTTAGATATGTTCAGTTAAGACTTGAACTCAAAACTTTTTTTTTTTTTTGAGAGTACAATGAATTGGAAAGACACACACCCGGATCTCGTAAGGTAGAGGCAATCATCTTGAGGAACTCTGAAGCATCCAGCCTCAGGCGGGACTTGAGCCTTGGTATTTATCTAAGAGTTCAAGGCACATCTGCTAAACCACGCTTGCTGGATAATTCAGAACTTTTTTCTAAAGACTCAAGACATCAAACCACTAGGCTACGCAAGCTTGAACTGTTTTTTTGGAAATTATTTCAGCTCCTCACCAATAAAGGTGAAAACAAAATGATTATCATTGAGCAGGAAGTCCATGCTTCAGGAGTGCACTCTTTTTTGTGATAGAATCGAAAAAGTAGAGGAAGTGTTTAGACTCACTTGCAAATGGAAAAAGCCTTAAAATAATTGAATCATGGATTGTGTTTTTGCCATTTTTATAGAAGTGGTCACTTTGGAGTGCTTAATGAATTGTTCCTTAAAATTACAAGCTTAATGAAATAGTAGAAATGATCGCTATTCATTCAATCATGTGGGGACGAAGCATTCAGGCTTGTGAGGTCGTCAAATTATTGATGAAAAAGAAATTAAAATTAAAATTTAAAAAAAAGAATTCGTTCTTTAATCTCTCAAATATGCTTGAATTAATTGAAAATACAAGATAAGGCAGACATAGTATCCATGAAACCTTCTTAATCTAAGAAAGAAAGGGTTACATGCTTAGCATGACTAGGATTACAAAGCTCAAAGGCTCACTATGGTAAAGCTTGAGAAAAGATGGCCCTAAGGTCCAACGAGAAGATGGGTTTTTGACTGGCCTCAAAAGATGGGTTTGATTGGTCCAATGGCCTAATAAAGAGGTGTCCAAAGGTGAAAGTTTAAATGAGCCCAAAGGGAGGGCACCCCAAGGCCAATGTTTTTTTGAAACAACTAGAAGTCTCATGATCATCCACCCAAGCATGGGAAGGGGTGTCTAAGAGGGGTTGAACCCATAGCCCCCAAGGCCCCACTTGCGCTACACACTCCAACAAAAGAATCATGTTTTGAATTGAGACTTGTGAGGCCACTAAAGTATTGATGAAGCAAGAACAAAAAAAAGTATTAAAAAAAGAATCATTTTTCAAAAGTTATCGTAGATATGTTGAGGCATCCAATATCACTACTACAAAATTTGGGTTTATCAACACTAAAAATCGAGATGAAAATGCATGTGTCGATGGACTCATCCAAAATCATCAAAATCTATCAGATATGTGTTTTTTTCTTTTTGAGCTACCAGTGTGTCCATCGACTCGATATGAGATGGAGATATCGATTATCTAGGAGCTTACAATTTTTCCAAGCTTTTTAAAATTTGTTTACTTTAGCCTAGGGATGGGGCTGTCAATTGCACATTGGACTCAACTAGTGATTGGTGGACTCAGCTAGTGATTGGGCTACTGATGGACAGGGGGGTCGACTATACAAGACCCTATAAATTTTCTAGACTTTTGAAAACAATTTTATTACTTTTTTTTGTCTAAAAGTGCAGTTGCCAACTGGCTATCCACTCAGCTACTGATGGACTCAAACCCCCCCAAAAAAAAAATCTTGAGTGTGGTTCTCTACATTTTGTGTTTGTAGAGAACCACACAAGCAAGAAACTTTACACAAAGCTTTGTGCGAACACCAAGAGCAAGACTTTGATGCACTCTCACCTTCTTGGCATACTCTCTCCCCCAGAGTGCACCATTGAAGCACTCTCTTCGGAAACTCTCACCCTCATAATGCGTACACTAAGGTTATTCTCTCTTGTTTTTTCTCTTGTTTTCTCTCTTCTTTGCTCCCTCTCTTTTTAACTTTCTTTACATTTCTCTCTCTCCTTCTCTGTCTCACATAACAAAACGAGACAGAGAGAGAGGAGGAGGAGGAGGGAGAGAGAGAAAGATAGAGTAAGAAGAGATTACATACACACACAAATACACATGCATGTATGATTAACTAAGAATGAGAGTGACAATGAGAGTGAAAATGAGAGTGAGAGCGACAGTGTAACTCAAGCATGAGTACCACCTTCTTTACTTGTCAATCCGCAGAGACATGAGGAGGATATGAAGATTGTGAGCAATCGTGGTGAGAAAATGTGAGTGACAAGCACATACATGCATGCACACAAGGTAAGATGACAAAGATAGGAACAATGGAAGCTTCTATTAGCAAGCTCAAAGAAAGTTTACAACACTCAAGAATAAGTTCACTCTCCAAGTAGCTAACCCCAAAAAATGAGCTCTCTAGCTCTTTTTATAGTTTTTTGACTAGTTTTGGCCCTGTCTAGACCTAGTGTCTGGCCTAGTTAAAAATTAGGTTCCAAAGCTTATTTGATAGCTCAAATGGAGTAAAATTATGAAAATTGCTAGGTAGATGCTTTTAGCACTCCTCAAGCTTGAGGACTTGAACAAAATGGAGTTACAAAAATATTAAATGATATTACAATGGGTTTTAGTGATCTGGAATTTCTTCTGAAAATTTGACATATACTCCTTAGAGCTCCCTACATGCTCCCTCTTCTTGTGTGTCCACTTCTTTGATGCATTCTCATGCCTTGTTCTTGGCCTTGAATGACAACAGACAGTGATGGTGAGAGTGAAAATGGAAGTGAGAGTGGGAGAGAGTGACAATGAGAATGAGAGTGGGTTATAATTAGAGAAGAGAGCGAGAGCGAAATTGAGTGAGTGAGAGAGAGAGAGTACATACATGTAGACATACATACATACTTACATACACACAAACATAGTTAGATACATACATACATACATACATAGATGTGTACATACATACATAAATACATATGTGCATGCATACATACATACATAAATACAAACATACATATGTACATACATACATACTTACTTACTTACTTACTTAATCACGATACATAAATACATACCAACTTTCTTACATGTGTGCCTCATAGCGTTATATACATATTTACACCCATATATACATACAAATATGCATACATATGTACATACCTACTCACATACATACATACTTATTTACATGAATGTATACATATATACACACACATGCATACATACATACATACATACATACATACATATTGGAACAAATGAGTCCAAGCCTACATACTTGAACAATTGGCATTCACTTCATATAGTCACTTAAAGTCACATATGACTATTCCCTTGTAAAAGCATTTAATTTTATCTTTGTAAAGGTGCATATGTTAATTGCACTTACTCTCACATGAAGTTAGAAGGCATCAAATCACGAGCTATTACTTAGTAGGTGATTGATGAGAAAGCAATTCCTAAAGTTTAGGATCCACTTTATGGTAAGAGCTTGAATTTGAATTCAAAAAATTGGCTCCAACACTAGCTATAAAAGATGGATCAAAATCGCACATGCAAGTAAGCCTGATTTGGAGATCATTTGAGAGAGATCTTTAGTGCTTAGTGAGCTCATTATATAGCTCCATCACCACCCTCACATTGTACAATTATACATTGCCAATGTCTTTGTAATTCTATGTGATTTATTACATATATATTGATCACATCTCTACTTCATTTCTCTGTCACGATCATCTTAGAAAAGTGAACTTCTTATACCTTTTTCTCTGTGCATACGTTATCGTCTGATGTGATTTAAAGTGGTACAGATTCATCATATTGTCTATTTTTTTGCTTTAAAATTTCATTTTCATTGCTTTACTGAGTCTCAAGATATCTTCAAATCTCTACTCACTGGTCTGCATACTATAAAAGCTCAAAAATGTCGAGATGGTCATCTAACTTGCTAATATTCTTTGAGTACACTTGATCATTTCAAGTGAAATAACTTGTGATTAGTAGCTATCTAAGTCGATTAGACACTCTCATAAGGAATTTGGTCAATTGATAGCAGGTTAAGAGCATTGCTCATTTTATTGAGCATGTGTATAGAGCAAAATAGTAAATCTTAACTCGTAGTTGAATTTCCTACTCATTTATTTTGATCCATTGATTAGAGGATCATGCTCCAAAGCACTTAGGTGATTATTTGTGGTTCTCGGGAAGATCAAGAGGTCTACTTTACACCTCTCAACTTGTTCTTGGATGGCGTGCAATAGGGATTTGCTACACCGCTTCATCTTTGGAATCTATCCACCACTCCTCCAATAGTGGTATCACAGTAACATCAAAGCAAAATGGGAGATGGATTTCCATCATTCATTGGCAGGCTTACCTCCAAGGAAGAAGCTTGTATGGATACATCTCTAGAGGTGAAGAAATGCCGATATTCAGAAGCAAACATCAACCTACAAGAGAGGAGCAAGAAAGATTAGCTACATGGTGTGCAAAGGATGCTCTAGCCAGGTCCTATATACTTAACTCAATATCTGATTTCTTATTACCTCATATTAGGAATTGCAAGAACTCCCAAGGGACTTGGTAAGTACTTTCTTCATACTTCTCATCAAATACAAGGGCTAGGAAGAACCAACTTTGGATGGAGTTCACAACCTTGAATAAGCAACAAAAGCAAAGTGTAGTTGACTATGTGACCAAGATGAAGGATGTAGCTGATCGATTGGGGAGCATTGGAGAAGAAATAGAAGAGAACCAGATAGTAAGGTAGATCATAAATGGCATCAAGGCTGATGACAAGTGGTAGTCCTTCACCACAACAATGGACTTGTATATGGACATGCAAATACCTGACCTCAACACATTGATGGGGAAACTCTTCACACATGAGACAATACTCAACAAGAATGGAGATAACTCTAGAGTTAATCAATCTTTTTCCCTTTATATAGATAGAAATAAGAGTAAAGATAAAGGCAAAGGTAAAAGGAATGAAGAAGAGGCAAGTACCTCTCAAGTGAACTTCATAGGTAGAGGAAGAAGTACTAGAGGAAGGGGTAGAGGAGGAAAGCAAGGCAGGGCAAGATCATACAACTCTCCACCTTGCAATATCTATGGCTTGATCAATCAGATCACAGATGAGTGCTTCAATAACACAAAGAATCAGAGAGGAAGAGGCTTCCACAGACGAGGCTATGGAAAATCTAGAGGTAGGTTCAATAATGGAGGAAGCAATTACCATCATAATTACAAACAAGGCTACAAGAAAAGGAGGCTTTAGAGGTAGAAGAGACTATAACAACTATACAAAAGACCAAAATGATTCTCTATTGATCATGAACATGACATCCAAGCAAGGTAAAGATGACGAGCATCTATTCTATATTGAATTTGGTTGTTCCAATCATGTGGCTGGAAATGTAGTATTGTTATCTAATCTTGAAGAGCCTAAAGGGAAGAATGAAGTCTAGACACATGATGAAACTAGGTGCTCTGTTAAGAAGGCTGGAAATGTTAAAGCATCTAATGGTAGCATGAACCTTTTGAGTAAGGTATTGTATGTGCCAACCATAACAAAAAACCTAAAGACTCATCAAAATCAATGCCTCTTTCTTGAGCATAACCATTTGCAACAAGCCTAGCCTTATACATGTCAACTATTTCATCAGGCTTACAGTTCAGCTTGTATACCCACTTAGTGCCAATGGCTTTCTTGCTAAGAGGCAAGTCACATAAAGACTAGGTACCATTTTTCATAATAGCATCATATTCTGATTGCATAGAAGCCATCCATTTTTTTGAATGTTGTCCTTCATAAAAAAAACAAGCTCATTCTTACAATTCAGCTTGTATACCCACTTAGTGTCAATGGCTTTCTTGCTAGGAGGCAAGTCACATAAAGACTAGGTACCATTTTTCATAATAGCATCATATTCTGATTGCATAGCAGCCATCCAATTTTTTGAATGTTGTCCTTCATAAAAAAAAACAAGCTCATTCTCATCATAGAGACTAGAGGCAGCCATAGCATAGCAATGTGATGCAAAAGAAGCACTATGAGAGCATGAACAAGTAAGATATGAAAGATGTGCATTTAATTTGCTATCTTGCAAAGTTTGCACCACCATTTAGGCATAGTTTTAGCTTCCTCTATATCAGTTCTCTCATCAATAAGTGCATTTGATTCATGTAAATCTGCATCAGAAGTGGAATGATCTACACCATCATGTGAAACATGTAAAGGCTGAGAAATTGCCTCATTTGGACAAGCATTAGACTTTCCACTTGTAAACATAGAAAGCAAAGTTTGATACACATCTTTGGAGCTAATTGATGTCTCCTTAGTACATGAAAGTAATGGTTGAAAATCATCTTCCACAGAAACAACATCATGGCTAACCAAAATGCATTTAGTCTATGGATGATATAGACGATAGCCTTTGGTTTCAAAATTGTACCCAACAAAAATACATTTCACTCCTTTATCATCCAATTTCTTGTGTTGTTGTTCAGGAACTAATGCATATGCCAGACAACCAAAGACATGTAGATGAGCAACAGATGGCTTGCACCCATGCCAAGCCTCATATGGAGTTATAGAATGCAATGCTTTAGTGGGACACCTGTTAAGTACATATGCAGCACACATAACAACCTCAAGCCAGAAACTATGTGGTAAAGCCTGACTCTTGACCATACACCTCGCCATCTCCATGAGTGACCTATTCTTCCTTTTAGCAACTCCATTTTGTTGAGGTGTATATGGCATTGTATACTGATGTTTTATCCCACGTCCAACCAGAAATGCACTAAAAATCAGAAGACATATTCCCCCCCTCGATGAGAATGGAGGATGCCCATTTTACATGCTGACAGATTTTCAGCCAAAACCAAACATTGTTTGAAGCACATAAACACTTCGGACTTTACTTTCAATGGACATGCGCATGTATGCCTGGGAGAATCATCAATGAAATTCATGAAGTAAAGATAGTTCCCAAAAGAAGGTGTTTACATAAGACCACAAACATCATTGTGAACAAGCTGCAATTTCTAAGTAGCTCGTATTGAACCATCTTTTGGGAAGGAGAAACGTTGCATTTGCCCAAAATATAGCCTTCACAAACATGTTTACCAGGTGCTCAAGTTTGGGCAGCGAGGACAACATTTTACATTTCTGCAGTCATAACATACTAGCAAAATTCAAATGACCAAAGCGTGCATGCCAAAGCTTTGCATTTGACATAGCCTGAGAATCTTGAAGTACACATGCTCAATCATTCACAAATTTTTCATAATCTATGAGCCCATAGAGCCCACAACATAGAATGCCAGAAGCAATAATGATGTTGCCATTTGAGATTTCATGAATTGTATATTTTTCATCAACATAATTTCACAACCAAGCCAATGTTGGCTAATGCTAAAACTGACAACATATTTTTCTTGATCCCTGGCACAAATAAAGCATCTAACAATGTAAAATAACTACCATCAACATTAGTTACAATGATCTTACCAACTCCCATAACAGGATAAGAGGATTTGTTGGTGAATGTGATAGTATTCCTTGTAGGGCAGGCTCAAGTGAAGTGAAGAAACTACGCTACACGGTAATATGTTTGGTTGCCCCACTGTCAAAGTACCAAACATCTGAGTCTACTACAAACATACAATGTTCATGAGAAGATGGGTCATAATTGCAAACAGTAGTAAATGCCCATTCTTCATTCTCCACAAGATTAACAGATTTTATTTTGGGTGTAGAAGCCCTTGCAACAACCATTCCAACCTCTTTCTTCTTTGCCTCTTTTGTAGCCAATTTTGGACATCTCTTTATGACATGATCATTTACTTTATAGTATTTGCAAAACAATTTTTTCTTTTCTATTTTCTTCTCATCTCTGTCATCCTTCTTTGATTGTGCAAAATTAGCAGATTTTCGCTTACTAATAGAAGAACTCGATTTACCTTTGCCCTTCTCACTACCCAAGAAATCTTGATCTTCAACATGCATAATGGACCTATTCTGCCTAGAACTCATCTTTATGCAATAGAGCAAAGACTAAATCATCAAATGTTAAGGCATTTGGATTGCCTTTCAGCAAAACTCTAACATGAATATGGAAGACCATTTAGAAGAGTCTGCACAAGTGAATTGTCCTCATTTGTTGCCTGGTATAAAGTGGTAAGTGCATCCCAAGCATCCTTTGTTATTTTGCAGGAGAGGATGTGAGGAATAATGGCATGTTTGACAGACAAGGCTATCAATGCATGTGCCTAAGCATGTCTACCATCCAATGAAGTTGCTCTATATTAGGTGCAGCAGGAATAGGAACCTGAAGAATATCACCATCTTCGATGCCATCTACATCAACTTCAGTAACTATATTTGAAAATGTAATAGGATGTTTTTCAAAACCTTGCACAATATTCCATAGTCCTTTCGCAACGAATACATGATGAATCATATAATCCCATAATGGGTAATTGGTACCATCCAACTTATCCTCAACATCCAACATACAAAATACATCACTACTTTCAGCTATGGCCACTTACTAAAATACCTTGATGCAAAAAAATGATTGTGTCTATAGAACTACCCTATTGATTTATGCTAAACTTGTAGTAGACTTTGAGTTGCTTATATTCATAAACCAAAACTTGTATATATCTTTGGCATAGAAAGATAATTGCATGCATAAGTGTTGTGATAGTGTATTCGGAGGTCGAAATGAGCTCAGATCACAATTTCCACACAACATAGTGAAGTTGTTTTGAACTCCTAATCACACTAAGTATGCTCACCAATTTCATGTGATTTTGAGACTGTGACCAGAGGGGTGTCAACGATGCCCTATATGAAGCGACGGTGTGCTCTAATACCAATTGTTGGAGTTTGAGGTCTACAGAAGCACACAAACAGTGTAAGGAAGAAGAAGAAGAAGAAGCTTGGAGCACAACAAACAATACTGAATGTATTACCAAGAGAATGTACAAAGATAAGTAACCGATTAGGGTTATAGGCATATATACAAGCCAGGAAAAAAAACCTCCTAAAGAGGGAAAAAAGTGCCCCTGACGGTCCTAGTGTGTTCACATACATCACTACCTAAATATATCAACACAAAGTTGATAACAATTTTCTTTTTAGTTTTGGTACTGCTTGTGTGTTATTTTGCAAGACTGGCCCATCAAGGATGATGTACATGTTTAGTAGGGATGAATGTCGGAGAGATTCTCTCTCCCTTCTTCAGGAAATGCTTATGCCATCAAGCGATCAAAATTCAAGGACCATCAAAACATGAAACATGAAGGGCTTTATATATGAATGAGACAAATCAGTAAACAATCTGATCCAATGTGCTCATTACGACATCTAAGGCTCTATTCTTGTCAATATGAAAACTACATCAGATCAGCTTTTGTTTAATCTGCTCTCTTTCACATCGGGAATTGAAAAAAGACATGAAGAGCATAGGTTTGATTCAAGGATCAATGAAGAAAAGGAAAAGGGAGACCAACTGAAGAGGGAAAATGACTACAACCCTAAAGGATTGCTCAGGAATTGCATGTGAAGAGAAGAGTCATTGAGAGAGGTGAATGCAGGGTAGACTTCCTCAAGGAGATGGTTACCAAATGAACAAGGAAGAGATCGAAATCTTTATGCAACTTAGAAGATCAAAGGATGGCAACTATGCACATCGTGGAATTTTTTTTAGCATTTTTGATAGAATGCCACTACTTGGTTCGGGCCAATAGGAGATGTGTGATGAACCCCATGATTTCCACATGATAGGAATTGATGAACAACAAACAAAGCATCACATTAACCACTAGATTTAACAACGTTCATCAGTTGTGTCATTTTTTTTCTCTCTAATCATTACTTTAGGTACCCATAGAGTACTCGAAAGGAAGCAATAAGAAAGCTCTAAAAAGGAGAGGTTTTCATGCTCATAAGGGGGCAATTTGTTCAACAGTCTATGCAGGTAATCAAGAATTTCTAAGGAGAGTAGTAAGGCTATGAAAGAGCCTAACCTTTTGCCTCCTGCAAATTCTGATTTCGCTCATAGAAGAAGCGCCCAATACCATATCTATCTTTTTTTTTTGAGAGTACAATGAATTGGAAATACACATTCACACACTCAACCTCGTAAGATAGAGGCACCCATCATGAGAAACTCATGGACATGTCCAGCCAAGACTTGAACTCAGGACTTCCTCCCACAGTTTCAAGGTGTCAGCCACTAAATTATGCTTCTATCTTTGATAGTGTTCTTTGATGTACAACGTACTTATGTGATCTTTGCACGATTATATTGTATCAGAGAAAATAATGAACACCGATTCTTTTGGTCTTTCTTGCCATTTGTATTTATCCACATACAATTTGGTTTTTGTTGTTTAGTGTGAACTCTTCCATCATCTTTGTATGAGGCAGATTGGTGATAACAAGTCATTGAAACTTCCCCAATAGTTTCGACTTTTGACCATGATTATGTTTCATCTTGTGCACTTCAAATTCTCAGAAAACTTGATGCATAGGAGAAGAGGTTAGTATGTTTTGTATGAAAAATGACTAGTACGATCAGGAAAGAATGCCATATCGGGCATTACTTCAATGTATTGCCTGTTGCCTTTTGTTGCATCATACATGCAAACGTTAGTCACTCCCTTGTTCCGCATCCATTGAGAAATCTATATATTTTAAGAATGCTAGGTGTGAACGATAAGGAGTAGAGTAACATTACTCAAGTTCCAATCACAAATGGGTAAGTCGTTTGTTGCCATCTTTGATATGCACTTTCTTTGAAAGATGAATGAGACATCATAAATTTAGTAGGAAACTTTGTTATAATTTTTGGTATGCTCAAATTTTTTGCAAATCAACTTGATAGATTGGTTCTTCCGTAAAGGTCAAAGTTTGTGATTGTAAGATGGACCTTAAGAAGTCTTCAAATTTTCATATTATGCCTTTGGAATGTTAAATCGATTTGACTTGTAACTCAAAAACTCTTGCCCCAAGTGTTCATCATGCCAAGATCTGTGTTCTTCAAACACAACATCTCTACTTGTAGTGAATTGCTTGGTTGAAGGATTATAGAACCTGCAACCCATCTAAGTTGAGTCATAGCCAATAAACATTGCCTTTTTTGCCCTTTCATCTAGCTTACCTCTTATTTGTGATGGTACATGAACATAAGCTAAACAACCAAACACCTTGCAATGTCCAAGACTAGGTTTTCTTCCATACCATGCTTCATAAGGAGTCATACCTTGAAGTGATTTGGATGGTAGTCTATTAACAAGGTACACAATAGTTGAAACAGCCTCTACCCATAGATAATGTGGCAACCTCTTCTCTTCAAGCATTGTTCTGGCTGATCCAACCAATGTCTTTTTTCTCCTCTCTACAATTCCATTCAATTGAGGAGAGTACCTAGTAGTCACTTCCCTTTTGATATCTTTATCCTACAAGAATTCATTAAAATCTTTGGAGAAGTATTCTCCCCCTCCATTAGATCTAAACTTCTTGAGTGGTCCACCTATATGATTCTCCACATGTGCTAGATACTTTTTGAAGAAATCAGACACTTCATTCTTACTCTTGATAAAGTATAGAATAGTCCATCTACTATGGTCATCAATAAATGAGACATAATACTTTGATCTTGCCAATGAAGGTTCTTGACTTGGTCCCCATACATCTATATGTACTAAGTCCAATAAGTTGATGTGGATGTAGCCTTTGTGGTTGAATGGTTGTCTTTATGCCTTCCCAATCTGACATGCATCACATCTATTAATCATGTGTTGCCTTAATATGTTTGGTAGTCCTAGAACACTTTGATCCTTGCATATATCTTTCAAGGTTCTTTCATTCACATGAGCTAGCCTCTTATGCCACACTTCAAGCTCACTTAGGGTTTGAGACTCAAAGGTCAATAGAGCTATGTTTTTCGTTTCTCCTACTTGAAAAGTAAAGAGCCTAGCATGCTTCTCACCTCTGGCTATCTTCTTGAAGCCTTGACATGGATCTTCCATAAAAGCTCCATGTTGGGTGAACCTAACTTGCAAGCCTTTTTCAACTATTTGACCTACACTTATTAGGTTTTTAGTGATAGTGTGTACATAGAGAACCTTACTCAGAATGTTTTTCCTGCCATTGGAAGCTTTGACATTACCAATCTTGTCCACACTATGCTTTGTATCATCCCCTGTTTGAACTTCATATCTATGCTTTGGACTTTCCAAATCAAATAAGAGAGCTATGTTGCTTGCAACATGATTTGAACATCTTGAATCTATGTAGAATAAATGATCATCTTCTTTACCTTCCTTGTGGCTTAGGTTCATCAAGAGCAATGAGTCTTCATGTTGTTGATCTTCAGAATAATTGTTGTAGTCCCTTCTCTTATGGCCTCTATTGTTATTGTTGAACTTGTGTCCACCTCTGCTTGTATTGCTACCATATCCACCTCTTCCACTTCCTTTTTGGGTCTTCCCATTGAACCAACAATTGAGAGTGGTGTGGTTGGTCTTATCACAAACGACACAAGGTTGAACATTCTGGCCTTTGTTCTTGTCATGCATTGGTCCTTTCTTCTTCCCTTTCCATTTGCTCTTGCCTACAAAGTTGGCTTGGGAAGTCTCCTCTTCATCTTCTTCCTTCTTGTTGCCTTTCAACTTCTTATCCTTCTTATCTGCATATAGAGCACTAGTTGAATTACCATGATAGGAGTTGCCTTCCTTTGTGCTATTGTTGGCCTCTTGATTAAAGAGTTGTCCAAGAAAGATGTTGAAGTCTGGAGTTTGCACATCCATGATTAGATCATAGGCTGTGGTGAAAGATTGCCATTGCTTGTCACCTCTAATCCCATTGAGAATTTGCCTCATGATGGCTTCTTCTTCAATCAGCTCTCCAATGGATGCCAAGTGATCAACAACCTCCTTGACCTTTGTAACAAACTCGGTGATGTTTTGTTTTGGACTCTTCTTCATTTGATTGAATTCATTCCAAAGATGGTTCTTCCTTGCATTTGTACTAGCACAAAAGAAAGTGTCTAGGGCATCCCAAGTCTCTTTAGATGTCTTGGATCCTCTAATATGTGGTAATAGAAAATCAGAGATAGAGTTGAGTATGTATGCCTCCAAAGTTAGCTATAAAAAGAGCAAGAAGGAAGTTGCCATTAGAGAGCTTGATTCGTGCCCATTTCATGTTCATTTGTAGAGATTGAAGAGCTTACTGCATAGCTCTAACATTCTACTCCCATTGTGCAAGTATTCATTGCCAATGTGGTTGTAACTATATGTGATTCTATACATATCATTTACTTCGTCTCTATTTTATTCTCTGTTATACTCACTTAGAATAGTAACTTTAGAAGCTCATATCTCGGGCTATACATAACGTTTTTCAAAATTTTAAAGTGCACTTGATTTCTCTCTAAGTGCAGTTTGTGTTGACAAAATTTCATGCTCATTGGATTTACCATTTGTGAGAAATTTGTGTTGTTCTGCTCACTGGTCGAATCTCTATAGAGCCTCAAAAATGGCGAGAGTGTTCCAAATTTCGCTAAATCTTGTTCTCAGTGCTCTGTTGATCAATTGAAGTTTTTAAACTTGGATTAACAATTTATGTACATCTACTTGCTGTGTCCAAAAGGAAATTTTCTAATTCCTACCAGGTTGAGAGCACTGTTCATTTTTTCCAGCATGTGTATGTACAAAAATAACAAGCTTTGGGAGCTAGTCATTTTGCAGCTAGTCTGTCTTGACTGAAACTTTTCCAGAACACTTGGGTGATATTCTTGTGGATTTAGGAAGCTCAAAGGGTATACTAACCAACTCTGAAGTCTTAGTTGGCTGGTGTGAAGCTGGTTCTAGCAACACCAATTCATCTTCAGAGTGCATCCACCATCTCTCTTTACAATTTTGGCATCTCAACTTTGTTTAGATTATTGAGAGACAAAGTTCTACCAATAGGGAATGCGATGCCTTCTTCTAGAGGAGATGCAAAGAAGTGATTTCTCTTGGCATGGATTACAATAAATTGGTGCATCCCCAAATGATTGCGTCTTGTAAAGATATAAATTTTTTTACTTTCAAGAATGTCCAAAAGGTGGAGAAAGCCATTAAAAAAAGATGCACTTATACAATTTGTACTAATCAAAGTCCTTCATCACTTTCCAATAATACCAATACTTAAGAATATGTTTTGATGTACATCCATAGTGCGCCTAATGCAATGGCATGTTCATAATCAATCCACAAATGGTTTTTATCATATTTTAGCTGATTCGAAGGCATGGGGACACATAGATTTAAAATTGAATTAAGAGATTTACAGCTTGGATTAGAAATGGATGGAGTCAACCCATTTGGTCTCAATATTTCTTAGTGGAGTGCTTGGCTTGTATATCTTGTGAATTAAAACATTGCACCATGGTTTGCTATCAAGATAGGCTGCTCGATGCTATCATTAATTATGCCTAGTAAAAATAAAACAAAAAATATGGACATTTACCTAGCACCTTTACTTGAAGATCTCATTCAATTGCGGAATTTTATTGATATTCAAGATGCATCACAATGTTTATAAAGCTTGATGCTAATATACAAGGTATTTTGGTATGGAGCATGCATGATTGGCCTCCATACGCTCAGTGTTCAACCCTAAGAATTTTAGGATATTCTATGTGTCCAATGTGGTGGTGCATCTTTTGATGCATCTAGTTCGAATCACTTAAGAAGATGATTTTATCAAGGAGTAGCTTGATACCCTCCATACCAACATTCTTTATGTGAAAGTCAACTTGGACATATGCAAAATGATTATATGCATTTATAGGATTGGCTTAGATTATGGGAGATCTATGGAGGTGAAGAGCTTGTTGTAGGAATGAAGAGACTATCCGTTTTTCATTCGTTGCCATATAGGAATGATCTTCTTATTAATTATTTGATTGATCCAATGCACATATTCAAAAATATAGGCGAATTGATGTGGATGACTAGCACTCATAAAAGAGAATCATGAGCACAATGTGAAAATTTAAGATGCATTGGTAACTGCATTTGTGGCCAATCAATGATAGCAATGATCTTCCTCAATCTCCATGGGTATTGATCAAAGATGAACTACAACAAGTGAAGTCAATTTAAAATTAAAAAACTCCAATTGGATGCATGTGCTCAATGAAAACAATCTTCACTTGAGTAGATGGGTTGGGTTCCCTTAAGAATCATGCTTGGCACAAGTTCATACAATTTATTATTCCCATCGCAATTAAATGAAGTTTAAATTCTGATATTCAAAACATAATATATAAATTAAGTGAATTAGTTAAATGGATATCCTCAAAAGAGATAGATGAAGAATCCATAGAAAGTTCTTGACTCAATTCCATCAAAATTGTATGTCTGATGGAGAAGTATCTGCCCATAAAATTAATGACTAGCTAGGTTCATTTGCTTCTACACAGTCCACAAAGTTGCAATTGTTGGTTGGCAACATCCATTTTAGATGGATGTTCTTCTTAAAAAGGTTTATAGAGACCTTGAAAATGTTTTGTTTGTCATTGAGCTAGACCTAAAGGAAGTATGCAAAGAAACTTGGTTTGTACATGAATCATTTGTGCTATAAATTGAATTTCTATTAGTTTTTGAGCCACATAAGTCATATTTATGGTCTGATGAAGAAGCACAGAAATTAATCAACTTGGAAGTGCAAGGCAATGGTGTAAACAAGAAGATGGATGAATCTTTGCAAAATAAAAATAAGAGATTTTATTATTTTAAATTCAAAACCAATATAAAAGTGCTTAGAAAAATATGAGGAGAGAAGAATAGATGCAAAGAGGGAAGATTAGAATCTAAAAGCAATTGCAAAACTAGAACTCTAGACATCTTGTAAAAAAATTTAATGGCTTTTCCGAAGTTTTGAATATAAACATCTTATGCCATGCATTGAAGGTACATCAAGTGGGAAACATGAATTAGGAGAAGATGACTTAGAAGATGAGGAATTGTAAAAAGCAACTATAACATCGGAATAGATATCAATGAATAAGCACAAAGGGACTTGATTTAAGATTCACTCACATAAAATAAGTATATATACTCTTCTTTGTCTCTTTTTTTCTTTATTTTATGTGTTTCAGTTGTTTTCCTCATTTTTTTTATAGATGGTTTGATTCAGTTGAAATCTCTATTACCGAATGGCTAGTAACCAATCTAGTAGTTATGTGCATGTTTATGTATGTATGTGTAAGTGTGTTACAATTACAAAACAAAAGTGTAGTTGTTTATTGTACTTTGGAGTTGTCCTCTCCAATCATCATAGCATAAAAGATTAGCGAATTAAACACCTTTAATTTGTCAATCCCGGAAATATACTAAGACCACAACCCCTTCTTTATCAATGATGTCCAAGATTTATCAACAAAATCACCTTCAACAGAGAATTCATGAAACGTTTATGTAATTACTAGGGTTTTTCATATCTTAAGTTAGAAATAGACTTTTGAAATGATTCTTCTGCCTAAGTTCATTCCATTTTTCATGTAGATTAATAATATAAAATCAAAATTTAATTTTAGTACATGTATCATCAAGATGAGACAACACAATTCTGATGGAAAGCACACAGTCAGCTTTCTCAGCAAACATATTGATATTGAAGATAGGAAATGAAAGTATGAACCTCTATTCTCATGAAATACTCAAGAAACAGCTGATTAACAAGATAAATCCAAGGTAGACACTTAAAAATTCATCTTCAAATCACCATAGAAGTTAAGTGATGAGATAAGAAAGGAAGGATAAGAGCTCTCAAATTCTCATTCAAGTCTTCTCCATAAAAAATGAATCATCCCCAAAAATAAGTCATAAGTTGACTTATATACTTTTTTCAAGTGTTCTATTTTTCACTTGAAAATTAAGTCTTCTAGATTATAAATTCACTTCTCTATACATTTTGAGAGCTCTAATAGTTTATCCAAAAATTAGATCATTCAATCCTTCTAAAATACATAAATCTGATTTTCCAATTCTTCTTTTTAGTCCAAGAAAGCATCTTCTAACAGTAGTATAAGTTGATTCCTAGTTTGAGCCATTATTACTAATCCTAGCAAGATGTGGATGAACTACACTTTAAGAGGGAGGATTAGGAAGTAGCCCCAACCATGGCTTTTGGGACAAGTGGTTAACCCGTCATACTCCTAGTTGGGAGGTTGTGAGTTCAGTTCCAAACAACCATTTTTATGTGCATTTCACTATTTTGAATATGTACAAAACCTACCTCGGAAACTTGTCACATATTTCTTGAATTTTTTTAGATTTAAACTAGGCTACTCATTGGGCTTTGGAGTGGTCTACCAATTGGGATGTTGATTGGACTATTGATTGGGCTATAAAATGGACTATGGATTGAGCTTTTGATTGGGTTGCTAACTTGACTTTCGACTAGGCTACCAGCTAGACTACCAATAGTTCTATTGACAAGCTCATTAACTTATGTACACTGACTACTCTCAATGTTAACATTGACTGGTTGATGATGGAGAGTGTTAATCTCCAAAAGAACAAGTTATCCTTGATGTTAGAGCACCTCTATATCAAGAACAACTCATAACCTCAACCAATTTTGGAAAACTAATGCCAAATTATCAAGGCTTGAGTTGACTGTGAAGAAACTCATTACAAAAAAATGTTTCCTACACTTAATTCACTCATTGACTGATCAAACGTGTAAAGTTTTCAATGAAACCTTATACAAGGTGTTTGGTAAAGTTTTTGCACCTTTTCCAAGTTAAATCTCTCCAAAAGATTCAGTAAATCGTGAGATTTTCTTCAAACAATATACCTATGTTTGAAACTGCTCTTTTGTGTAGTTGATTTTGACACCTACAACTTCTAATGCATGGTTCTCGCAAACTAGACCCCATTTATTCAAATAATTTTAGCCACAAGTAGGGTACCTCTCAACTTAAAGAATGAGTGCTTACTTGCTCAAAACCTTACACTGTAGAGGGAGATCTGATCAAAACTTTGACCACTGGGATTGTGCCTACTCCTTCCTTCACTTCTTCACATTTAGACATGTAAATGTTCCTGTCTTCAATTCTCTCAGCCTAATTACAATTAGACTCTCAAATCTTGATCATAGATGCATTAACTATGGACTTAGAAATTTACAAAAGGATTTCTGAAATGATTAATCACAAAAGGAGAGATGGAGAAAAGATCGTGACTCAGATTTCAGAAGTTTTCTTCTATTCTCATGGAAAACATGTAATTGATGAATCTCATACATTCATCATACATATTCTTCTTCTACACATCTATACTTGGTCTATATCTTTTTTTCTCATGTCCCGACTCTATTCTTGTATATATAGGCATATATGTACAAACTCGTCACTATTACAAAGATATAAGTGAACTGATTTCAATCTTAATGTACATGTATATACAAGTCTTCATTGTCCTGCACCAACAGCTCCCCCTCAATCATCAATTGTGATTTTCTCCATCTTCTTTATACCTGCCATGTCTTTGAACCTTTGTAACTTAGGTCTATCCAAGCTTTTGGTTAACATGTCTACACACTGATCTTTTTTTGAAGTGTGTATGACTTCAATCTCTTTATCAATCACCTTCTCTCTCAAAAAATGATATTGCATCTCAATATGTTTAGTCCTGGCATGAAACACAAGGTTAGCAGTTAGATATAATGAACTCATATTATCTCCATGAATAGTGGGTGTACTCTGAATGATGTCAAAACTCTTCACGAGAGTCTTCAACCTTCAAATACCTTTCTTGAGTCACATATACTCCATGTTGAGTATATGAAATCTCCATTCCCAAGAAATATGACAAGTCTCCCAAGTCAATGATCTTAAACTCTTTCTCCATCTGCTTCTTAAGACTTTGTATGCCCTTCTCATCTGTACCTGTAAGAATTATGTCATCAACATATATGCAAATGTAAATGAACCCATCATCACTTGCTTTAACAAGCAAGCTACTATCTGCCTTAGACACTTGGAAGCCAAGATCTTTTAAGAACTTCACAAGTCTATAATTTCATGCCCTTGGGGCCTGCTTCAAACCATAAAACGCTCTCTTGAGCTTACATACATACTTTGGATAGCATTTATCCTTGAAACCTTCTGGTTGCTCCATGAAAACATCATCTGAAATGTAACCATTTAGAAAATATTCTTCACATCTAATTGACATAGCTTCCAATATTTACATGTAACAATAGCTATGAGAGTCCTTATAGTTGTCATTTTTGCCATAAGACTATAAGTCTCATCATAATCTACACCATATGTTTGAGCATACCCTTTCACAACAATTCTAGCTTTATACCTAGACACACTTCCATCTGCATACCTCTTTGTCTTGTAGACCCATTTGCATCCAATGATCTTCTGATTATTTGGTTTAGGAACCAAATCCCATGTCTCATTCTCCATCAATGCATCATACTCATCCTGCATAGCTTTCTCCCAATTTTCCTTACCTTTTGCCTCATCATATGTAGAAGGATCTTCTTCTATTTTTACCATGTAAGCATAATCTTTAGTGGTAAAAAATGAAGTATCATAACTTTAGCTTATGGGTTGCTTTCTGTTCCTTGTTGACCTTCTAGTTTCTCCACTCTTTGAAGTCTCTGGTCCTTCATATTCTAGATCAAACCTTGGCATCTCTTCATTGTCAATTTGAGCATCAACTATCTTTTCATTATCAAAAATTTGAATCTTTGATTTTCCCTTGCTTTGGGTCATGAATTCTTCATCACCTGCATGAATATTAATTGTACCTGCATACCAAGTACCTTGCTCATCAAATGTAACATCCTTTGACACAAGAAATTGTTTTGTGGATGGACTCCACAATCTATAACCCATCTAGTTATCATCATAACCAACGAACACATACTTTTCAGCTTTAGGTTCCAATTTATGCCTTAATTGGGATGGCACATATGCATAAGCCAAACATCCAAACACTTTGCAATGATCTAAGGTAGGTCTCTTACCCCACCATGCGTCATAAGGTGTCACACCATTCAAGGCCTTACATGGAAGCCTATTAACCAAATAAGTAGCTGTATTCACAGCCTCGGCCCACAAATAATTAGGGTAATTTTTCTCCTTCATCATTGACCTTGCAAACTCAACAAGAGTTCTATTTCTCCTTTCTGCTACACCATTTTGTTGAGGAGAGTACCTGCAAGTAACTTCCCTTTTTATACCTGCATTCGATAAGTAATCACTGAACTCATTAGAGAAATACTCTCCCCCTCCATCTGACCTTAGTCTCTTCAATTTTTGTCCTGAAATTCTTTTTTCATACACATGATAATGTTTAAATGTATTGAACACCTCTAATTTATCTTTGATCACATATATAGTGATCCACCTGGTAGCATCATCAACATAAATCATATAATATCTCAAACCATTAATGCTAAAGTCCTTTGATGGACCCCACACATCTGTACGCACCAATTCAAGCTTCTTTGAATACATAAATCCTTTCTTACCATAAGTCTTCTTGTGAGCCTTACCCAATTGACATGCTTCACACTTCTATGTCATGTGTTGACCTGCAACATTAGGTAGTCCAAGCACTGAACCATTGTTAATCATATCCTTAATACCTCTTTCATTGAAATGTCCAAGCCTTTTGTGCCAAAGATCTAACTCAGAGATCTTATGTCCTCCATAAGTGAACAAGACATGACCAACATTGCCTTGAATCTTCAATGTAAAGAGCCTTCCTTCGTTCTTCCGTGAAACAATTTGTTTATACCCATGGCTAGGGTCTTCAACATAAAATCCATCATTAGTGAACCTTACTTCATAAACTTTCTCTACAATTTGCCCTACACTTATCAGATTCTTTGGAATTGTAGGAACATACAAAACCTTGCTTAGAAGAGTGCTTCCATCCTTGGCCTTTACTGATCCAATGGACTTTACATTGTGCTTTGCGTTATCACCTATTTGAACTACATGATTACTCACCTTATTCTTCAAATCAGTCATCAAAGCTATGTTGCCACTCAGATGATTGCTACACCCTGAGTCAATGTAGAAGACTCTTTGATCTTCACTTGTCTTTCACAAGTTGCATTCATAATTAAGGTTGAATCCTCTTTCTGATATGAATCATAGTTGTAGTATGTATTATTGTAGGATTGACTTTGAAAGACTCTACCTGCATTTCTTCCAAAGAAACCTCTACTACCTCTACCTCTGAAATTACCTCTCTGATTTCTACCACCTCTTCCTCTTGAATTGAAGTTCTGATTATATCCTCCACCATTCTGATTATTATGCCAACAATCATGAGCTAAATGATTACTCTTACCGAAAATCTAGCAAGCTTTGACACCATCTCTATTGCTTCTACCTCTTCCTCTTTCTTTTCCACCTCCTCTTCCTCTTAGGAAGTTAGCTTAACAGTGCCTTCATCTTCATTCAATCGTTGCTTGCCTTTGTTAGTTTTCTTCTTGTCCTTTGATTACATTGCTTGACATGTACTCTTATCAACATCACCTTTGAAATCCTGCTCAAATGTTAGCATGTTTCCTAGCAATTGATTCACATCAGGAGTGAAATGATCTAGTGACAATTCAGTGGATAGAATGAATGGCTTCCACTTATCATCTCCTGTCAAACCTGTGAGAATTTGTCTTACCAATTTGTCTTCTTCAATGTCTTCATCAATTGCTCCTAATGCATATGCAATATGGACTTAAACAGTCCCCTAGACAATGGTACCAAAATTTTGATGCGTTTATGAAGTCTCAAGGCTATTCTCTTAGTAATGAGGATCATTGTCTCTACACAAAGAGATTCTCAGATGGCAGTTCACATGCTTGATACTTTATGTCGATGATATGTTGATTGCTGGGAAGTCCTCTTATGATTTGTCAATTCTCAAAAAGAAGTTGAGTCAGACATTTGATATGAAGGATTTGGGGGATGCAAAACATATTCTTGGCATGCACATTACTCGTGATAGGAGTAAAAGATGCATATACTTGTCTCAAAGTGAGTACATATAAAAAGTACTTCACAGGTTCAATATGTAGGGTGGAAAGGCATTGAGTACACCTTTACCCACATATGTGAAATTGAGCAAGGATGATTGCCCCAAATCAGATGAGGAAAAGGAAATCATGACCAGAATTCCCTATCAGTCTGCTGTTGGTAGTCTCATGTATGCTATGGTAGCTATGAGACCAGACATGTAGATTTTCTCAATCTCGTGACTTTTGAAAATTCTAGAACTAAAGTATCTGACTTTACAAATATAATACATGTGTGAAATTGTCCCTTCACATAGGCATGTGCTTTTCTTCTTAGACTTTGACCTTTAAATTTATGTCCAATTGTTGATTGGTTCTCCAACAGCTCCCCCTCAATCACTTATTGATATTCTCTATTTCTTCATATCATCTTCTTTTCTTTTACTCTTGCCATGCTTTTGACTCTGCCGGTCTTCACACCATCCAAGCTCTTTGTCATTATATCTGCGATTTGATCCTTTGTAGAAATGTACTCCACTTCAATTTCTTTCTCCATTACCTTTTCTCTCAGGAAATGATGATGTATCTCTATATGTTTGGTTCTTGCATGAATACTGGATTTGCTGCAAGATAAAGTGAACTCATTTTATCTTCATGTATTGTAGGTATAACTTGATTAATGCCCAAGCTTTTGAATAATGTTTGCATCCATATGACCTCCTTAGCTGCTTCTACAAGTCCTTTGTACTCAGCTTCAATTGATGATAATGCTACTGTATGTTGTTTCTTTGAACACCAACTTACAAGCTTATCACCAATGTATATCATGTAGCCATGAGTTGATCTTCTGTCATCTTGATTACTTGCCTAGTCTGAGTCACTATAGGCTCTCAACTTCAAATCTGAAGTAAAAGGATAATATAATCCTTCCTTTATGGTTTCTTTGATATATCTGAGAACTCTTTGACCTACAATCCAATGTGGATCCTTTGGACAATGCATGAATTGTGATAGAACTCTCACAACATAACTAAGATGAGGTCTTGTTAGTGTAGCAAAAATCAAACTACCCACAAGAGATTGATACTTCCTCATATCTTTGTATTCTGCACCATCATATTCACTGAGCCTGTGATTAACTTCAAGTGGAGTTGAAGCTTCTCTGCAATTTTCCATACCAAACTTCTTCAACAAGTTCAAAAGATACCTTTCTTTTGACACGTATATGCCATGATCTGTATAAGTAACTTCCATTCCAAGAAAGTATGATAACTTTCCTAGATCACTGATCTTGAACTCTTTCTAAAGTAATCTCTTTAGCTCCTTGATTCCTTCATCTAAAATACATGTGGTTATAATATCATCTACATAAATACAAATGTATATTGTACCTTCATCTATTCTTTTGATGAGTAGACTTGGATCTGCTTTTGAACTTTGATATCCAAGATCATTGAGATACTTCACCAGTCTATAGTTCCATGCTCTTGGACCTTGCTTCAATCCTTAGAGTGCTCTTCTCAATCTACAAACAAAATTTGGATACCTAGAATCTATAAACTCTTGAGGTTGCTCCATGTATACCTTATTTGATATGTATCTATTCAAGAATGCATACTTTATATCTAGTTGACTCAGAGTCCATCCTTTTGAAGCTACAATAGAAGTGATTGTCCTTATAGTTGACATATTAGCTACATGACTATATGTCTCATCATAATCTATGCCATAGGTTTGGGCATAGCCTTTCACCACTAGTCTAGCTTTGTATCTGGCCATACTTCCACCTGCAAGCTTCCTCTCTTTATAAACCCATTTATTTCCAATTACCTTCTTACAATTTGGTTTAGGAACAAGTTCCCATGTCTTGTTCTCCTCTAGTGCATTGAATTTTTCCTTCATTGCTTCTTCCCATTGCTTCTTACCTTTTGCTTCATCATAGTTCTGAGGTTCTTCATCATCTTTGACCATATATGCATAGTTATTTTGAGTTATGTAAGAAGTATCATAAGAATACCTATGTGGTTGCCTTCTTGTCCTACTTGACTTCCTTGGTTCACATTCTTCATATGTGTCTGGATACACCACTTCATCAAATATAGGAGCTTCTTCATTTCTTCTTGTTAATCCACTTCTGGATGTACTTTCTTGCATGTACTCTTCATCTCCATTCACTTGCACACTTGATTTTCCTTTCTCACATCTTGTTACCTCTTCTTCAAATTCTTCAATTATATGACTTTGATCTACATACCAACTTTTTTTCTCATCAAATGTAACATCTCTAGAAACAAGAAATTGTTTGGTTAGAGGATTCCACAACCTGTAACCCATCTGCTTTTCATCATAACAAATGAACACATATTCTTCTACCTTTGCCTCAAGTTTATTTCTAAGTTGTGATGGCACATAAGCATATGCAATTGATCTGAACACTTTACAATGATCTAGTGTTGGTTTCTTATCCCACCAAGCTTCATATGGAGTCATTCCATTTAAAGTTGTACATAGTAATCTATTCACAAGATATGTAGCTGTATTTATAGCCTCAGCCCAAAGATAATTTGGACATTTCTTTTCCTTAGCTCTAACAAACTCAACCAAAGTCCTATTTCTTCTTTCTGCTACACCATTTTGTTGTGGTGTATACTACAGGTTATTTCTCTCTTAATACCTGCATTCCAAAGATAATCATTGAAATTTTGGGAGAAGTATTCTCCCCCTCCATCAGACCTTAGTCTCTTAAGCTTTTGACATGTGACTCTCTCTGCATATGCATGAAAACGCTTGAAAGCTCCAAACACTTTTGACCTTTCCTTCAAAACATAAAGAGTTATCCATCTTGTAGCATCATCAATGAAAAGAACATAATAAATTGAGTCATTGATAGATCCTTCTTTTGTTGGTCCCCAAACATCTATATGAATGAGCTCTAATACTCCATCATGTTTGAATCCTTTCTTCTGAAATGGTAACCTGTGTGTTAGCATAACAAAATCTAAACTTGGAACATATCTATCAGGTGGATGTGAGACATGTGTAGAACGTCTCAATGGTTGCTGAGTAGGAACATGTGCAGACTGATCTGAATGGACATTCTCTTGAACATCCCTATGTGTAGCATTTTTATGCATGCTAACCAGAGGAGTAGTATCCTCAAACACCACTCTTCTCACTTCAACCTCCTTAATGGGCTTTTTGTGCATATTAGACTCATTGAAAAGGACATCACTACTTCTGATCACTGGCCGTGTTTCAGGATCCCATAAGCGATATCCACATTGTTCTTCTCGACCATATCCCAAAAAAATGCATTTCTTTGACTTATGGTCCAACGTTTGTCTAAGATTCTTGGGTATAGGAACATATGATTCACACCCAAAAACTCAAAGATGATCATAATATTGTGGCTTCCCTGTCCATAACTCTTGTGCCACTTTCAGACCTTTGGCAATACTAGGTGAAAGTTTAATCACATGAATTGCAGTCAATATTGCTTCTGCCCAAAAGACTTGTGAGAGGTTTGCATGATGCAACATAAAGACTACTCTATCTTAAATAGTTGTATTCTGTACTAGGGTATAAGGAGCTATAAACTCTCTACAAATCCCTCTAGACTCACAAAAAAGGTTGAATTCATGTGAGACATACTTACCCCCATTATCTGAATGTAAAGCCTTAAGCTTAGTTCCTTTTTCAGTCTCAACTGAAGTAAGCCATTTTTTGAAAGTAGGGAATACCTCATCCTTCGATTTGATAGGATATACCCAAACTTTTCTAGTAGCATCATCTATGAAAGTGACAAAGTAAAGAGAACCACCTAAGGACCTAGTGGGCATAGGACCACACACATCTAAATGAACAAGATCTAAAGGCTAAATTGAAGAGTCAATGTGCATTCTATGCACATTTCTGGTTTACTTTCCATATTGAAAATGCTCAAAAAATGAAAAATCAGAGAAAGATAACACAGGTAAGTAGCCAGAATGAGAAAGATTTTCCACTCCACTACGAGATATATGGCCCAAACAACTATGCTAAATACAAGCCATAGGCTGTTCAATAACAGCTAACAAGTGTTCTTTCTGTGATACAAATAAAGGATAAAGTGAGCCAACTTTTCTTTCTTTTGCAATAACCATATTGCCCTTTGATATGTGAAAAGAGTGAGCATAGAAGACTACCTTGTGACCAAGGTCATCAAGTTGGCCAACTAACATCAAACTGTGTGATAACTAAGGTACATGGCGTACATTATGCACGGTAAATTTTGAACCATCAATGAACTGCACAACCACATCTCCAATCCCCACAACATCACACTGGTAAGAGTCACCAAGTCTCATGGTACCAAGAGACTTTACTGCATAATTAGATAACCATTCTCTGTGTGGTGTCACATGGAAAGAAGCATTAGAATCTAGCTGCCATGTGTGGGAAAGAGAATCAGCCATAAGAGCCTTAGTTGGCACAGTACTATCAAGTGTCAACACATGAGCATCATCAAAAATAGCATTAATTTCTTCAATCTTAACAGTCAAAGTAGATGGTGCAGGTAACTGTTTAACATGCCCATTAACATTTTGTCCTTTATCTTTAGCATTCTTTAATGCATAATAGTCTTTCTTCATGTGTCCCTTCTTATGAAAATAATGGCATTTGATATCCCTCTTCCTTGATTTACTTCTACTCTTATTCCGTTGACCATTCTTTTCCTTGTTCTTGCTCCTGCCACTTTGCTGATTCTTTCCTTGGTAAGAACCACAAACATTATATGCATCTCCACTTTGAGTGCCAACCATAGATTTTCTATGAATCTCCTCACTCAAGAGTGCTCCACATATGTCATCATAGGTGCGTTCACCACCAGGTGCACTATTGGTAATAGTTGTGCAAAACGTATCCCATGATGATGGCAAGGTGCATAAGAGCAATAATGCTTTCATTTCATTACCATATCCATTTTCTAAGCCTGTAACTGGAAGAATATAGCATCAAACTCATTTAGATGAGCAACAACACTATGTGTGTCCTTCATACAAAGGTCATATACTTTTCTCATCAGATACACTTTATTTGATGCCGTCTCTTTTTCATATGTATTGCATAACTTTTTCCAAAGCTCCTTTGCACTTTCACAGTCTAATACTGTAAAGTAAACATTATGTGCTAGGTGTAATCGAATGGTAGACCTGGCCATTTCATCTAACTCATCCCAATCATCTTCATCCATGTCAGCAAGTTGCTTTGAAATTCCATTTACTGGCTTCCATTGCCTCCTTTGAATCAACACATCTTTAATCTGATTCTTCCATAGAGCAAAGTTTATGCCATCAAATTTTTGGATCTCAAAATGGTCTTTGCCTTGTAAGTTATAGCTCCTTGAGACACTCGCACTAGACCCTGATCCACCAGATGTGCCTGAGACCTCTGATGCCATGATGATAGAGATCTAAATGGAATGATAATGGAGCTAGAAGCATCCAAAAACCAATGAATAAGTGTATCAAGGAGTAAATCAACCATTGTATAGGTGACTAAACCAAAAAATCAAGAAAACGTTTGCCAGAGTATCCTCTACAAAATGAGCATATTGCTAGTGTCAAAATATCATAAAACTACAAGTACAAACATGTTTACCTGCATAGTGAATCATTGACTCCATTGCATATAATCGGTTACCTAATAGAAGCCAACTAGGCTCATCGAGAACCTATGAACAACTATCATACATCTCCTATGGTGAGGCTGGGTAAGTCTTCCACCTGCATCATCAAAGAGACCCTGACATCTGGGTGTCTCTTAGTTAAGAAAACCTCACCACCACCCTCTTTGTCAAACGTAAAATGCTTATGCAAAAACTGTAACCTCTATATCAATGACCACAAGGACGTACATAAGCAGTATCCACAGAAGCGTACATGGTGTGTATGTGCTCAATATATGCAGTAAAAATGACACTAAAAAGGTTGAATGCACATCCCAAAAACTAGCCAACAACACCTGCAAGTGTCTGTCAACTCTGATGTTTTAGGCTCAAAAACCTGCATAAATATGCAGCAGCTTCTCCCACCAAAATTGAAAATCTTTCGAGAAACTTGTATTTTTACGTGTGGCTAAAAAAAAAGCCCCAAAGGTTGATATTTATTGTCAGAGAAGTACAAAGAACACTCGTCTTGATGTTCTTGGACCTGTGTGAAGAGAACTATGTGCGAAAGTACTCCAAAATGGCTCCAAAGACACACAAAATGCTTCAAACATAGGCTTTGAAAGCAAAGAATGAAGCTTTGAGGGACCAAAACATGTTCAAAGTAATGTCAACTTTAGTCTTTCCCCTTCTTCAGACACCACAAGAGTGTAGCTTGGTGGCAAGCGATTCCCATGGTTAAGCAAGCTTCGGGGGAAACAATACTGGGATGGGTGACCTCCCGAGAAGTACCCAGAACCTCGATCTTCCTTGAACATTGAGGTCCTCCCTCGCATGCAGCCAACGATGCCAAGGGTGACTTTGGTGACTCAGATGACAAGGTATGCCAAGGTCTATGCCTTGGTCACTACCTTAGTCATAAGCCTTGGAGAAAGCCTTGGGTGGGTGGGTGGGTGGGTGGGTGGGTGCTTGCTTCGCTCGCACAAAAGGAACAATTTTTTTGCCTCAAAATGTGGGTGGGCGGGTCAGTGCTCACTTCACTCGCACAAAAGGAACAAATCTTTTGCCTCGAAATGCTATGATATCAGTGAAGTATTTAGAAGGCGATGCACCACAGTGCACTCTTCTTCTCGAGAGCTCCATGATGATATCTTCAAAGTAGAAAGCCGAGCTCCTAAGGCTGCACACAGTACTCTACACAGAGGCTGCAAAATACGCAAAAAAACACAGTAGACAAGGAGCATGAAGACAGAATTCTTAGGCGTTACAAATGCAGTCAAACTTATAGGTCGTGACTGACAAGACCACTATATGCTTTTATTAAAGAACATATACAAAGGAGTGTTCGGTGGCCATTTGGCTTTTCACATGGACACTAAGGGTAACAACATTTTGTGCATTTAAGTCTAGGCTAGTAAAACTGCCTCTTAACAAGATCATAAGTCTTGTTAACTCCTGGGTGTCGTGCACTAGGTGTGTCATGACACTCATATGAAATGTGCCCTCTCATCTCAAAATCTCTAGGGATGCACACCTTACCTTTATATAACAGATATCCATCATGAACATAGTAATTCTTCCACTTGAATCCTTCTTGAGTACCCATCGATACTCCATCCTCACTGGAAACCCATATACCACGATCCCCATTCTCTATGGCTTCCCAAATCTTGAAATATGTAGGATCAAGCCTATATTTTCCTCTAATGGACTCAAATAGCTCACTAGTGATCTGAGTAAAACTCAGTTCATTGAGCATAGGCATGCGACTAAGTGAAGCATCCACTACATTAAACTTTCCCTTCCTATACCTAAGCTCATAATCAAACTCCTAAAGGGTCTCTACCCATCGGGCCTTATGACCTTTAAGGTCTGTTTGATTATAGAAACACTTAATTCTCTCTTGATCAAACACTATCATAACTTTGACACCATACAAATAATGATGCCACTTCTTCAAAGCATGGACAATTGCATACAACTTTTTCTCATAGATGGAGTAATTCTTCTGAGCTGGTTCTAGTTTCTTACTCTCAAAAGCTACTGGTCAACCATCCTAAACTAAAACCGCTCCTATAGCAAAATCACTCGCACCAATGTTAACCACAAAGGGTTTAGTTGGATCTATTATATGTAAAAATGGAGCTGACACAATTGCTACTTTTAATTTCTCCAAACTTTGCTCCTATTCGTCTCCCTAATGAAAGATTTTCCCTTTCCCTTTAAGCTATTCCATCATCAAGATAACAAGTTTGGCATAATTCTTAATGAATCTTTGATAGAAGCCTGATAAACCTAGGAAGATCTACAACTCTTCCAAGTTCCTGGGATGTGGCCATTCCATGATAGCCCTTACTTTTTCAAGATCCATTTGGATTCCATTCTGGGAGACTATATGCCCAAGGTATCTAACCTCTATTTTGAAAAATTTACACGTTGACTCCTTAGCAAAGAGTGAATTTTCCCTTAACACTTGGAATTCTTTTCTTAAGTGCTCCAAGTGCTCCTTTTTTGATGCACTATAGATCAGAATGTCATCCTGGAAATCTACTAAAAAGTGCCCTAGATAAGGCTGTAAAACACTATCCATGAGCTTCATGAAAGTGGTAGGAGCATTGATGAGTCCAAAAGGCATCACCAAAAACTCATAGTGCCCATATCTAGTCCAGAATGCAGCCTTAGGGACATCTTTTGCCCTAATCCTAATATGATGATACCCTGATCTAAGGTGAAGCTTGGTAAAATACCTAGCTTGATGCAACTCATCAAATAGGTCTTCCAATCTAGGCATTGGAAAACTAATTTTGATGGTTACCTTATTAAGTGCTCTATAGTCTATACATAATCTCATAGAGCTGTCCTTCTTCTTAACTAGGAGCATTGATGATGCCCAAGGTGAGTTACTAGGTCTAATGAAGCCCTTATCTAAATAATCATGCAATTGCCTCTCAACCTTCTCATGATGAGAAACACTAAGCCTATAAGGTGTCTTCAAAATAGGGTTAGTATTAGTAACTACCTCAATAGCATGGTCAGTGTCCCCTCTCTCCGGTGGTAGCCCTCTAGGTAAGCTAGTGGGAAAAACATCTCTAAACTCAAACATAAGATCTTTAAAACTTTTAACCACACACTCTTGCAAGAAAGAATAGTAAAATGTGTTGTCCATATTTACATTTCTAGCATGAAAATATACATCAGATGAAATGTCTATACAATGCTCAAAGTCCTAACTATACAATAAAAAGATCTCCTATACATGTTGAAAATGACAAAGACTATACAACTCTAAAGATGAAATGAGAGGTGCACTAGGTACATCTCTCTCTCTCTGTCTCTCTTTCTCTCCTTGTATACAAAATTTACTTCCATTTCTTTCAAACTCAAGTGTGTTATTTTGATAGCTGCATTTAAGTGTGCCTCCCAACCCCCATAGCCAGTGTCTTCCTAACACAAGGTCTATCCTCTCCATATTCATAATTTGGAAGTCCATGTGATTTGTATAATCCTGCATCTTGACTTCCAAATTGGATACCGTAGGATCCCATATTGTCTTATCTTCCCCTTGCATCATATGTACTATGCATTTATGTGCACTAGGCTGTTGGGGAATCTTTAGCTTTTTGACCAGAGCATAGTTTATGAAGTTATGAGTGGTAGAGCCATCTATCATGATTGGCACCCTGGTCTCGTATACACTACCATGAAGTTTAACTAAGTCATGTGGTCCAAACTGGGGTGACCACAATGACTGAGTCAAACAATAGGATTGCTCAATATCCTCGTGTGTCACCTCCACTCCCTTGCAGCTAGAGCTGCCATGAATAGGAAGTGTCTGCACTAGATGGACCGCCTTTTTGCCCTTATCAAGGGCCGTACTACTCTCTGGTCCTCACTTCTTTTCATCCCCCTTCTTGAGTGGACAGTTCAAATGTGAATGGCTAGGAGACAAACACCTAAAGCACAGGTTCTCTCTCTTGGCCCTCTCAAACTGTTCTGTAGGTAACCTAGGCCTTTGTGCTCTCTGTTTCTTAATGAAGATTTTGTTTTTTCCTAATGGCATTTTCTTCTTGAACTTAGTCATACTAAGAGGTTTGAGGGGATGATCCATCTCCATAGGAGTGTATTGAGGATGATTATGGTCCTCATAAATCTAGGCATACTTGATCGCCTCCTCAAACATCTTTGGTGCATTTCTTCTTACCTCTCTCTTGATGGCTTTATCTAAGCCCCTAACAAACCCTCTGGTTTTTTTGGAAATCATCCAATCCCTTAAGTTTCAAAATGATCTCTCTATAGTGGGATATGTAGACCGTCAAAGGCCTACCTCTTTGGGTGATCCTATCTTACTCATCCCAATTCCTTTCTTCCTCATTCTCAAGAATAAACTCTTTTAGGAAAAGAGTTTCAAGCTGAGCCCAATCTGTAGAAATAGAGTTAGCCTCATTGAGACTCATCCACCACTTATAAGCACGCGGTCCAAGAGAGAGACTCGCCTCTAGCACACAGCTCAGGTGGGGTGCCCTTTAATTGATGCAAATCATTCCAATTTTGTAGAAAAGTGTAGATTGCATCCTTGTTTCTATCTTGGTCATCCCTGTAAAGGTAGGTGGCCCCAGGTCTTTCAGGAGGGGAGCTTGCCTAGAGCTGTCTCCTTTGTGCTTACTAGGAAAAGAAAGGTCTTTCCTATTCATCTCTAGAGGAAGAGTAGGAGTTTCTCTTTCCTTCCTAACTAGGAAAGATGTGACATGTGTCTCAAGTGAGATCATTTGAGAATTAAGTTGCTCAATGAGAGACGTCATGCTACCTATGTCTCTCTCTAACCTAAGGGTTTGTTCTTTTAAGTTTGCAAATTGTTCATGAGTAACAAACTCATCGAGAAGTTCCTCATAAGTATATTCTTCTTGTTGAGGTTGTTTTCCCTCTAGCTTTCCCTCAACTTCTTGCTCAAGCTCTACTTCTTCCATCCTATGATCAGGGTCCTCTAGTTGTTCTTTAGATGGAGAAGTGTGTTCTACAATTTGTTTGCCCTTGGAATCCATGTTTCATTCCCCCCATTTAGTAACTAGAGTATGTGAAAAGAATGGAAGTAAACTTTAAATATGCAAGAAGAAGAGAAATGTGACACTAGAGCACTTCCCTCTACATAATGAAGCTGCAGAAGCGAAATCCAAGAAATCTTTGAAGTGTGAAGGTGCTGATCTTCAATCCTCGCTAGGCCAAAATGAAAATTCAAAATGTCCGGTTAGTCCAAGGAGCTTCTGTATTCAAAGGTATAAAGCTACTCCAAGTGAAAAAAGTTGAATTGGATTTCAAATGATGAATGTCAAAAGATTATGAAGAATTTCAGCTCGAAATTGAACTCATTATATTCAAGTTTATGTTGATTGTACAAAAACTCTTATGGTTAGAAATAATATTTTTTTTTTCTATCTGTTTGCGTTTGCAATATTTTAATTAGTGTTTCAAGTTTTAAACTTTTTTCTCCATCTTAATGTGAACAAGGGCTTTTTGAATAATACTATCATATACTATCTAATGTCACGCCCTTTGGGAAAAAATCATTGTGAGAAAATGAAGTCATAGGGATACAAAAGGATGTTTCTCAAAAGAAAAAATTAGAATATGAGTTTGAAGATGAGCCTCCCAAAAAAGAAACCCATCAAGGAAAGGCCCAAGAAATTGTTGAGGAGAATAATTGTATTCTATTCGTGTAGATACATACTCACTTTTGTTGTAGAAATGCATCCCAAAAATCATAGGGTAATATATGTGGATAATGTTGAAGATAAATGTGAAAGCTCATTTTCACATGAACTATCCTTGGATAAATTTTCCCAGCTCAAAAAACTTGCATAAACTTGTAGTGGTTGCTCCCAGCACAACTATAAACCTTTCATGAAACTATAAACTTGTAGATTTACTAGTGTTGCTACAAACATAGCCCCAAAGGTGAATATTCCTTGTCAAAGAAGTACAAAGAGCACTCTTCTTGATGTTCTTGAAAGACCAAGATAAGTGATATCAAAAGTATGCTACAAATCAACTATAAGAATGTCAAGTTTTGCATTACATGACCTAGTCAAGAGTATGTCATTGAGATAAAGAACAAGCACTATAAGATCAGCCCCATCTTTGCATACATAGAGCGTGCTTTCAATTGGACTACATGTGAAGCCAAGAGCAATCAAGTTCTTATGGATACCATGCATGTCGAGCTTGCTTGAGACCATACAAGGCTTTCTGCAAATGAAAAACCATATGCTCTTTCCCTTTCATAGCAAATCTAGGAGGTTGCTTCACATTGGCCTCTTCTTGCAATTTGCCATTCAAGAAAGCATTTTTTATGTCCAACTGATGTACTTTACAATCTCATTGGGCAATAATACACAAAATTACTTGATTCATGGTGAGAGCTTGATCTTGTTCCACCAAGTAAAGGTGCACTCAATTTGCTGTCCTGCAAAGTTTGTTTCAACCACTTTGGCATACTTTGTGCACTCTTGATAGACATGCATTCATTATGTAATAGATCGTCAACATGTGTATCATGCATGGGCTGAATTGCATGCTCATTTTCAGCCATATTTTGATGCAAATGTTTAGCCATATGTGGCTAGAAATTTCTAGTAATTTTGAACATTTTTGGTTGAAAAATTTCAGCCATGTTTGGCTAGAAATTCTCTGTATTTTTAGCTCTATTTTGCTACAATTTTTTAGCCCTTTGAGCCACAGTTGGCAAACATAGCAAGATACACGGAGAAGACAGATGGCTGGAATAGCTCACTCTATTGACAATGTTCGAAACTAAAGTAAGAGCTGAATTGTTGGAAGTGAGGTAGGCCCTTAGGCTCATGTCACAGGTCCATGGTTCCATAGTTCCAGTTATGTACAACATTAATTCCAGCAATCTTCCATATTGACAAAACATGAACATACCACAACTTAATCATACAAATGATGAGATAAAGATAGAGAAAGAATAGACGACATGTGTAAGATGTTACGTAAGCCATCGCTTACTCATAGTATCATATATACCAATGTTCAATGCACAATGTGGGAGCAAAACTCTCAACCATTCTATGTGATGAGAAATAGATGAATGAGTGAATGTACAATGTAACAAACATATTCAGATGTGTGGGCAGTAATCTGAATATACATGAGATGTGTGACCTAATAGGTTATAGAAGAGTGAATATGAGTGACTGAATGAGGAAGGATCAGTGTGAACGGAAATCCTCAAACTCATGTGAACACACCTTCTTAAACACCTCATCAAATATGCATAAAGCATATAAGTACTGATTCTCTTGTACCTATGCCGAATAGGACTCCTCCTGATATGAACGCCACAGCCTCCATAAACTTTAAGTAGTACCTGTGTGCATAAAGAGAATATGTACCTGAATACTTTAACATAAGATGTGAATCTTATGTTAAACTCCATCTAATGTCTTTGAAGTAGCCAGATATCTTCTTGTAGAAGACAATCTTCAACCTAATATCTTCCTGTAGAAGATAATCTTCAAAATCATGTAGATGGTCCCATCCAATGTCTTTGAAGTAGCCAGACATCTTCTTGTAGAAGATAATCTTCAACCTAACATCTTCTTGTAGAAGATGATCTTCAAATACATCATGTAGATGGGCGATCCTCACCATCAAGCTGCTAATAATCAAGTCTTCTTGCCATGAACAAGAGATAACCTCCTCTCCATGAGGTAGAGTGTGAGCACACCCTTCATCTTCTCCAAGAAGAATCACCAAGAAGAACTCCATAGCTGCTCCTCAACATGCTTCAAGATAGCACCATGGCTGCCCCATGTGCTAGAAGAAACACCACCTCTACTGAGGTCCAAGCTCTAGAAAGCTTGTGTTGATCCTAGGTGAAGGATGAATACAATGAGGCCAATACACTCCTTATATAGTTGAGCTATACCTTGAAAAGCACCCAATAAAGCACATAAAGCCATGGGATCGTACGTGATCATATTAAAAAAGCTATCGCCGTCCGTCTTCGCAATTTCGTAAGAAAAGCCGTCCATTAATTAAAGCAAAAGTATTACAATGCGCTGCGTGCTGTTCACGGGACTTGAACCCAAGCCCCAGCTTTGGAAGGCTTTTGTCTTATCCACGCCGCCTATTGCTTTTGCTTATGGGAGGCTTGAAGTGAAGAGCTACACATCCTGGTATGCTGCGCTAACTGCCGTCGACATACTTTGTGGTGTAGAGTGCTATAAGAATAGCTACTCAGCTATGGAGTTTGGACAAAATGGACCAAGAAGACATTGTTTTTCTAACATGAATAATATCCCTAAGTACAAAGTACCACCACATATGAGTGTATCAAGTATGTGTGGTAACATGGGGAGAAAACCTCTAGCCAGCATTAGAGTAAAAAGTTCCCATTTATAGGGAAAAGGTTCACATCAAAGCTACTCAAGGAACACATAAGTGTAACAAGCATTACAGAGAGTTCTTGAGAAGACTTAATGCGAATAATAAGTTGACTTATGTAAACGAGAATGGATGTATTGAAAATCATTTATTGCACTTTACTTCTTCTTCAAATACTGATAGAAGTGAAAAATATCTTCAACGATTTTATCCAAGAAGTTATTTGTGGTGTTGATGCAAGATTCAATGACTTACCATTATTCAATGCACATAAATTATTCTCTCCTAGAAGCTATGATAAAGATGTAGTCATTCGTGATCAAACACACAAATTATACTTATCACGTACCATTTTTACTCGTGTAGAAGATAATTTACAAAAAAAACTCGTACACGCAGTAATTTATTTATTTACAACAAAAACTCGTACACATAGTAATTTATTTACCATCTTCATCTTGACGCTACATATAAAACATAAATTTTCTTAATGTTTTATATATGTCAATGATATCTCTTTACATCTAGCAATCATCAATCTCAATCTATAACTTGCGTGAGGAATTTAGTTATATTTAATGAAGGACTGAACCAACAAAAATGCTCATTAAATTTGAGTAGTATTATTCGAAGGCCAAAATATAGCTAAAGTTTTTGAAGTGCATGTTGAAATTTTGGTTACCAATTTTTTCGGACTTGAAGGCCAACACAAATTTTGAGCTTCTAGATGAAAAACAAGATAGGCCTTCCATTTTCAGGCCTGATGATAAGAGAAAAACTTTGGAAAAGCATAGATGTTCTTTATGCTATTAGCACTCATTGACCATTAGTTGTGCATCACCTCTACTACCAAATGATACAGCCACAACTATAGCCAATTGGGAGCGTCACGAAGACCAAATCACGTACCTAGTGGCATCTTGGCAGTACTCATATAGTGGGGTAGTAGTGCTGTAGTAGACTATTGATTGAGTTTATGCTTGTCATGTTGAGGATGAGAGGGACATCCTTAGAGGTCCAGCTTAGGTCCATCATCTACGGCCTGTCAACAATTATTGAACAACCATAGATGTGCTTGGTTTTCAAGGGTGTGCTTGTTTTTTTTTATTCAAAGAAGAAGTTCGGCGGAAGCCTAATCTCCCTTGCTTGAATTGACTGAAAGAACTCTTGACATATTTAGGTAGTGATGTGTTTGAATACTCTAGGACCGTCGGGGCACTTTTTTCCCCCTTTAGAAGCTTTTTTCCCCCAACTTGTATATACGGATATTGCCCTAATGGGCTACTTATCTTTGTACATTCTCTAGTCATACATTCAGTATTGTGTGTTGTGCTCCAAGCTTCTTCTTCTTCCTTGTGTTGTTCGCATGCTTTCCCAGACGTCTAACTCCAACAATTGGTATTAGAGCAGGTCGTCGCTTCATCTAGGGCACCATCGACACTCCTCTGTTTGCAGTCTCAGATTCGCACAAAATTTGGTGAGCATACTCAGGGTGTTTTTGAGATCAAAACTGCTTTGCTCTGTGGTGTCAAAATCGCGATCTAAGCTCGTTTCGGCCTTCGAATGCACTATCACAATGCTTGTCCAGGTTATTTCGTCTTTTTGTGCCAAAGGTATATACCAGTTTTTGTTTGCCAGTATAAGCGTCTCAAAGTCTGCTACAGGTTTAGCAGAACTCGTCTAGGCAGTTCTGTTCAACTTTTTGAGATACAGTCAATTTTCTGCATCAAGGTATTTTAGTCACCGACCATGGCTGAAAGTAGTGATGTATTCTGTATGTTGGTTGTTGAGGATAAATTGGATGGTACCAACTACCTGTTATGGGCTTATATGATGCGACATGTGTTGGTTGCAAAAGGATTGTGGAACATTGTGCAGGGTGTCGAATTACGTCCTATCACACCTACAACTATTACAACTGCCGGTATTGAAGTTGATGTAGAAGGTGTCGAAGATGATGGTATTCTGCACATTCCTGTTTGTGCTACAGTTTCTGCTACACCTACTACAGAGAAGATTCATTGGGATGGCAGAGATGCCCAGGCACATGCATTGATAGCTTTGTTTGTCAAACGTTCCATTATTCCTCATATTCGCTCTTGCATAATAGCTAAGGATGCTTGGCACTTGCTTGGCTACATGTTTCCACAATTCAGGCTTAACCTTGAGTAGCTCTTCTAAAGTGAGATTGCACTCGTGTAGAAGATAATTTACAACAAAAACTTGTACACGCAGTAATTTATTTATTTACAACAAAAACTCATACACATAGTAATTTATTTACATCTTCATCTTGACGCTACATATAAAACATAAATTTTCTTAATGTTTTTATATATGTCAATGATATCTCTTTACATCTAGCAATCATCAATCTCAATCTATAACTTGTGTGAGGAATTTAGTTATATTTAATGAAGGATTGAACCAACAACAATGCTCATTAAATTTGAGTAGTATTATTCGAAGGCCAAAATATAGCTAAATTTTTTTAAGTGCATGTTGAAATTTTGGTTATCAATTGTTTTTGACTTGAAGGCCAACCCAAATTTTGAGCTTCTAGATGAAAAACAAGATAGGCCTTCCATTTTTAGGCCTGATGATAAGAGAAAAACTTTGAAAAAGCATATATGTTCTTTATGCTATTAGCACTCATTGACCGTTAGCTGTGCATTACCTCTACTACCAAATGATACAGCCACAACTATAGCCAATTGGGAGCATCACGAAGACCAAATCAGGTACCTAGTGGCATCTTGGCAATACTCATATAGTGGGGTAGTAGTGATGTAGGAGTCTACTGATTGAGTTTATGCTTGTCATGTTGAGGATGAGAGGGACATCCTTAGAGGTCCAACTTAGGTCTATCGTCCACGGTCTGTCAACAATTATTGAACAACCATAGATGTGCTTGGTTTTCAAGGGTGTGCTTGTTTTTTTATTTAAAGAAGAAGTTCGGCAGAAGCCTAATCTCCCTTGCTTGAATTGACTGAAAGAACAACTCTATAAGTGAATGGAAATAGTACCCATGAGACCCCTCATACCCTGTCGCAGGCAACACAGGATTCGATTCGCATTGAAGTTTGCAATGGGTTAAAGTGAATGAATCCATTTCCATAGAGTTATAGTCTTAAAATCCTTGAGTGCGTACTTTGGATGGTAGTGATTTATGCCCCACAAGGGACAATGAAACTATAGCAAGAGGGATCTTGTAGATTCCGAAGTTGTAAATGAATGTTAATTTCTAGGATTGAGAGGCGAGAGGGTTGAAGGTGTCAAGAGGAGCACGAGGGGACCTAGCTATGGTTTCTAGGATTTAACTCTTGCATGCAAGGATTTGTTGTTGGCATGTCTATTGTTCTGTCAAGAATCGTTTTAAGTTAAGTCTCACTATGTCTACTGAAGGATGATGAAAGGTATCAACCCCTAGCCCCTCAAATGAGAGTTGGTTTGCTTAAAAAGAGGTTATGTTGTCCAAAACAGGAACGTGATGCAGCTATGAGCTTCCTTGAAGAAATCACTTTATTGGTCTCTCTGAGGGCCCCTATACACATGTAGGAGATTCTCTATAAGAACCTCCCCAACTCCTGCTTCTATTGTCATAAGGCATTTTGCAAAAGATTCCCCTCTAAGGAAACCTAATTCTATGTCAATAAAAATGCAAGGTAGGAAAGATGAAAATGGGTTTATAACTTTTTCATAGGAGAAACAAGAGTCCAAATAGAGCTGAGGGTAATACGTCCTTTCCTCCCCCTCGTTATGTGGAGCCTCGGACTTCTAAAAGTAATTGTTGTGCAAGACTCTTCAAGGATAATGAAGAGACATCTCAAGACCGCCTGCTCAATGACATAGATAATCTAGACATGCAAGTTGAAGAAAATCTCCAAAATTCTCTGAGTGCCATAGAGGAGGATACACACATGGATAGTCTCAATAAATGGAAAGAACGTCTTAGAAACGATAGAAGGATTAAAGAGATATGAGAAGAGAGTACCTTTCTTACCATAAACCTCTTATCAATTTAGTGATTACTTCCTTGGACTCTAAGAGATTCATGGACCTTTCCAAAGTTGAAGCAATCAAGAAAGTTTTGAAAAGATTTAGTTGTTACCTTCATGAACCACGAACCACGAGCCTCGAGTGGCTAGCACTTGCATTTGTCTCAACCCCTCACTCATGTGTTTGATGGAAGTACAGCAAGTGGACATGGATAACCAATGGATGGCTATCTAGCTTGAACAACCATTTAATTTTAGTATTGTACTAAGTCTCATTTTAGAAGAAGATTTGCCTTGTAATTTGTCATTAGTCTCGAGGGACCCCTCCATGATACAAATATAGATGTAGGGATTCTCAATTAGTGAATTTCAAGGAAAAACCAAACATCTCATAATTATCACCCTTTTCTAGCTTCAAAATTCTCATAGGACTAGAAAGTGACATTTGATAACTCAAGGGGTGTGATGGCGATGCACCATGGTGGATTATCTTTTGCGAGGGATTCACAATGATGCCCCTCATGGTAGAAAGCCCAGCTCCAAAAGACCAGCACGATGCTCCACACCAAGTTATTGAATACGTAGACCTACACAATACATAGAGGGCATGAACTTAGATTTCCTAGGTTTCACAAATGTGGTCAAACATATAGTGACTGACAAGCCACTATATGTTCTTTAATAAAACACATAGTGGCTGACCAAGCCACTATATGTTTTACTAAAGAACATATACAAAAGTGTCCTACAACCATTTGGCCTTTCACATGGCTGCTAATGCTAACAATCTCCCACTAAAGGCCATTATGGCCAAAGTGAACTATGGGAAAAAAAATAAAGAATAATAAAGGATACATGAGTTATAGTATACAAACTATTCCTCTTGCCTGATGGGAATGTTACATAATGTACAAGTTAACTGTGGAAGATCATGAATCAAGTAACCCCCATCAAGTGATAATAATGTCCAAAGCTATTTTGTGGTATAGCTTTAGTGAAAGCATCTGCAACATTGTCTCCAGTATGAACATTCTCAAGAATAATGTGTGTAGTGGCCAATCAATATCTAATGAAGTGCTACTTCACCTCAATGTGCTTGTTCTTTGCATGATATAACTGATTCTTAGCCAAAGCAATGGCACTTTGAATATCATTGAGCAAACAAGGTACATGGTGATTTAGAACCATATCACTGGCAAGATGAGAAAGCCACAATGCTTCCTTACATGCCTCACTAGATGCAACATAATCTTCTTATGTAGTGGAAACAATTGTACATTCTTGAAGATGAGATCTCCAAGGAGATGGCACCTCCAGCAAAGTGAAAAATGTACCCTGACGTAGACTTTTGATGGTTTACACAACCAACACAATCAAGATTTGTGTAACCAATAATGGATGCCTTTCCTCGACCTAAGCATAGACACTTGTCCAAAGTGCCACATATCTCAAAATCATCTTGAACAGTTCTCAATGCTTCTTGCCAAGATTATACATATATGTGCGCACAACTCCCACTGCAAATGCGATGGCTTGTCTCATATCTACCACATCATACATCAGACTACCAGCAATATATTGATAAGTAATTTTGGTCATGAACTCTTTTTCCGCATCTTATTTCGAGCAATCATCCTTGCTAGATTTCACATATGTAGGTAAAGGTGTAGTCAATGTTTTGCCACCTTACATATTGAACATATGAAGTACTTTGGATATGTACTCACTTTGACACTTTGATATAAGTATATGCATCTTTTACTCCTATGAGGAGTAATGCACATGCCAAGAATATGTTTGGCATCCCCCAAATCCTTCATATTAAATGTCTAAATCAACTTCTTTTTTAGCAATGAAAAGACATTAGAGGACTTCCCAACAATCAACATATCAAGCCAACATCTAAGTATCTTTTTGTGTAGATACAATGATCATCATTGCTTTACGAAAAGCCTTGAGACCATAAAAACATCAGATTTTGGTACCATTGTCTAGGGGACTATTTAAGTCCATATAAGCTCTTATTTAGCTTATAAACTAGAATTTATTTTCCAAGAACTACATAACCCTATGGTTGTTCCATGTAGACCTCACATGTAAGATTTCCATGCAAGAAAGTAATTATCACATTCATTTGGACTAGCTCTAAGTTCATTGCATTGAGACCAAGAAACATGCACAATGTAGTCATCTTGACTAGTGTTGGAGAGCAGATTTCCTTGAAATCAACACCATGTTGTTGCTTAAAACCCTTTGCAACCATTTGCAATTTAAAGTGGGGTAGTAGTGTTGTAGTAGACTATTGGTTGAGTTTATGCTTGTCATGTTGAGGATGAGAGGGACATCCTTAGAGGTCCACCTTAGGTTCATCATCTACGGCCTGTCAACAATTATTGAACAACCATAGATGTGCTTGGTTTTCAAGGGTGTGCTTGTTTTTTTTATTCAAAGAAGAAGTTCGGCGGAAGCCTAATCTCCCTTGCTTGAATTGACTAAAAGAACTCTTGATATATTTAGGTAGTGATGTGTTTGAATACTCTAGGACCATCGGGGCACTTTTTTCCCTCTTTAGGAGGTTTTTCCCCCCGACTTGTATATACGCCTATTGCCCTAATGGGCTACTTATCTTTGTACATTCTCTAGTCATACATTTAGTATTGTGTGTTGTGCTCCAAGCTTCTTCTTCTTCCTTGTGTTGTTCGCACGCTTTCCCAGACGTCTAACTCCAACAATTGGTATCAGAGCAGGTCATCGCTTCATCTAGGGCACCATCGACACTCCTCTGTTTGCAGTCTCAGATTCGCACAAAATTTGGTGAGCATACTCAGGGTGTTTTTGAGATCAAAAGTGCTTTGCTTTGTGGTGTCGAAATCGCGATCTGAGCTCGTTTCGACCTTCGAATGCACTATCACAATGCTTGTCCAGGATATTTTGTCTTTTTGTGCCAAAGGTATATACCAGTTTTTGTTTGCCAGTATAAGCATCTCGAAGTCTGCTACAGGTTTATCAGAACTCGTCTAGGCAGTTTTGTTCAACTTTTTGAGATACAGTCAATTTTCTGCATCAAGGTATTTTAGTCACCGGCCATGGCTGAAAGCAGTGATGTATTCTGTATGTTGGTTGTTGAGGATAAGTTGGATGGTACCAACTACCTGTTATGGGTTTATATGATGCGACATGTGTTGGTTGCAAAAGGATTGTGGAACATTGTGCAGGGTGTCGAATTACGTCCTATCACACCTACAACTATTACAACTGCCGGTATTGAAGTTGATGTAGAAGGTGTCGAAGATGATGGTATTCTGCATATTCCTGTTTGTGCTACAGTTTCTGCTACACCTACTACAGAGAAGATTCATTGGGATGGCAGAGATGCCCAGGCATATGCATTGATAGCTTTGTTTGTCAAATGTGCCATTATTCCTCATATTCGCTCTTGCATAACAGCTAAGGATGCTTGGGATGCACTTACCACATTGTACCAAGCTAGGAATGAGGCTCGTGTTGCTTACCTCCGCAAACAGTTGGAGAGTGAGCACATGAATGAAGGTGATTCTATGGACAATTTCCTAACAAAGATCAAAGACTTGAAGGAACAATTGATTTCTGTTGATGAGGTTATACCACATAGCTCACTTGTGCAGACTTTTCTGAATGGTCTTCCTGATTCATATCAGAGTTTTGCTTCTACTCTTCGGTTGATGATGAAGGGCAATCCAAATGCCTTGTCATTTGAGGAGTTAGTCTCTATTTTGTTGCATGAAGATCAGTCCAGGCAGAACAGGTGCATTACGCGTGTTGCAGATCAAGCTTTACTGGCTAGCCAGAAGGGCAAAGGAAAATGGAGCTCTTCTACTAGTAAGCAAAAATCTGCAAATGCTGCACATTCGAAGAACCAAGACAAAGATGAGAAAAAATCAGAAAAGCAGAAATTGTTTTGTAAGTACTGTAAAGGGAATGATCATATCATAAAGAACTTTCCAAAACTGGCTGCAAAAGAGGCAAAGAAGAAAGAGGCTGGAATGGTTGTTGCAGAAGCCTCTACACCAAAAACGGAGTCTGCTAATCTTGTGCAGGAAGAAGAATGGGCGTTTACTATGGTTTGCAGTTTTGCGTTTACTATGGTGATTTAGAACCATATCACTGGCAAGATGAGAAAGCCACAATGCTTCCTTACATGCCTCACTAGATGCAACATAATCTTCTTATGTAGTGGAAACAATTGTACATTCTTGAAAGATGAGATCTCCAAGGAGATGGCACCTCCAGCAAAGTGAAAAATGTACCCTGACGTAGACTTTTGATGGTTTACACAACCAACACAATCAAAATTTGTGTAACCAATAATGGATGCCTTTCCTCGACCTAAGCATAGACACTTGTCCAAAGTGCCACATATCTCAAAATCATCTTGAACAGTTCTCAATGCTTCTTGCCAAGATTATACATATATGTGCGCACAACTCCCACTGCAAATGCAATGGCTTGTCTCATATCTACCACATCATACATGAGACTACCAGCAATATATTGATAAGTAATTTTGGTCATGAACTCTTTTTCTGCATCTTATTTCGAGCAATCATCCTTGCTAGATTTCACATATGTAGGTAAAGGTGTAGTCAATGTTTTGCCACCTTACATATTGAACATATGAAGTACTTTGGATATGTACTCACTTTGATATAAGTATATGCATCTTTTACTCCTATTAGGAGTAATGCACATGCCAAGAATATGTTTGGCATCCCCCAAATCCTTCATATTAAATGTCTAAATCAACTTCTTTTTTAGCAATGAAAAGACATTAGAGGAATCAAGAAGGTTTTGGAAAAATTTAATTGTTACCTTCATGTATTCTGCCCCCAAGGTTCAACACGAACCACGAGCCTCGAGTGGCTAGCACTTGCATTTGTCTCAACCCCTCCCTCATGTGTCTCATGGAAGCACACCAAGTGAATATGGATAACCAATGGATGACTATCTAGCTTGAACAACCATTTAATTTTATTATTGTACTAAGTCTCATTTTAGAAGAAGATTTGCCTTGAAATTTGTCATTAGTCTCGAGGGACCCCTCGATGATACAAATATAGATGTAGGGATTCTCAGTTAGTGAATGTCAAGGAAAAACCAACTCATAATTATCAGTCTTTTCTAGCTTCAAAATTCTCATAGGACTAGAAAGTGACATTTGATAACTCAAGGGGTGTGATGGTGATGCACCATGGTGGATTATCTTTTGCGAGGGATTCACAATGATGCCCCTCATGGTAGAAAGCCCAGATCCAAAAGACCAGCACGATGCTCCACACAAAGTTATTGAATACGTAGACCTACACAATACATAGAGGGCATGAACTTAGATTTCCTAGGTTTCACAAATGTGGTCAAACATATAGTGACTGGCAAGCCACTATATGTTCTTTAATAAAACACATAGTGGCTGACCAAGCCACTATATGTTTTACTAAAGAACATATACAAAAGTGTCCTACAACCATTTGGCCTTTCACATGGCTGCTAATGCTAACAATCTCCCACTAAAGGCCATTATGGCCAAAGTGAACTATGGGAGAAAAAATAAAGAATAATAAAGGATACATGAGTTATAGTATACAAACTATTCCTCTTGCTTGATGGGAATGTTACATAATGTACAAGTTAACTGTGGAAGATCATGAATCAATTAACCCCCATCAAGTGATAATAGTGTCCAAAGCTATTTTGTGGTAGAGCTTTAGTGAAAGCATTTGCAACATTGTCTCCAGTATGAACATTCTCAAGAATAATGTGTGTAGTGGCCAATCAATATCTAATGAAGTGCTACTTCACCTCAATGTGCTTGTTCTTTGCATGATATAACTGATTCTTAGCCAAAGCAATGGCACTTTGAATATCATTGAGCAAACAAGGTACATGGTGATTTAGAACCATATCACTGGCAAGATGAGAAAGCCACAATGCTTCCTTACATGCCTCACTAGATGCAACATAATCTTCTTATGTAGTGGAAACAATTGTACATTCTTGAAGATGAGATCTCCAAATAGATGGCACCTCCAGCAAAGTGAAAAATGTACCCTGACGTAGACTTTTGATGGTTTACACAACCAACACAATCAAAATTTGTGTAACCAATAATGGATGCCTTTCCTCGACCTAAGCATAGACACTTGTCCAAAGTGCCACATATCTCAAAATCATCTTGAACAATTCTCAATGCTTCTTGCCAAGATTATACATATATGTGCGCACAACTCCCACTGCAAATGCAATGGCTTGTCTCATATCTACCACATCATACATGAGACTACCAACAATATATTGATAAGTAATTTTGGTCATGAACTCTTTTTCCGCATCTTATTTCGAGCCATCATCCTTGCTAGATTTCACATATGTAGGTAAAGGTGTAGTCAATGTTTTGCCACCTAATGGGCTACTTATCTTTGTACATTCTCTAGTCATACATTCAGTATTGTGTGTTGTGTTCCAAGCTTCTTCTTCTCCCATAATCATCTCGTAGGCATGATTCTTGCTAAAGACACATATAGAAAAAGTATGTTCAAACTCTACACCACAAGTGGTGAGAGTTATTCCTTTTAGGAGTCCTAAGGGTCTCTCAATGTGACCATCGGCCATTTGTAGCTTCATTCTGGTGGGCCTGAGTGCTGGCTTGCCCTATCGTTTCCATAGGGAAGTGGTAGCAATTGCAACTCCTGCACCTGAGTCCAAAATGGCCTTGGTTGTGTAACCCTGATGAGTGATAGGGAGATAGGTGTTTCCTTCTTCTCCTTCGCTCATGTCTCCTATCTTGTCCAAGGGTATTTTTGGCAGTGTCCTGTGAGATCCTACTTGGGAACGGGGTTTTGCTATGTCTGGCACTTGCTTGGCTACATGTTTCCACAATTCAGGCTTAACCTTGAGTAGCTCTTCTAAAGTGAGATTGCACTCGTGTAGAAGATAATTTACAAAAAAAACTCGTACACGCAGTAATCTATTTATTTACAACAAAAACTCGTACACATAGTAATTTATTTACATCTTCATCTTGACGCTACATATAAAACATAAATTTTCTTAATGTTTTTATATATGTCAATGATATCTCTTTACATTTAGCAATCATCAATCTCAATCTATAACTTGCGTGAGGAATTTAGTTATATTTAATGAAGGATTGAACCAACAAAAATGCTCATTATACATATATGTGCGCACAACTCCCACTGCAAATGCAATGGCTTGTCTCATATCTATCACATCATACATGAGACTACAAGCAATATATTGATAAGTAATTTTGGTCATGTACTCTTTTTTCGCATCTTATTTCGAGCAATCATCCTTGCTAGATTTCACATATGTAGGTAAAGGTGTAGTCAATGTTTTGCTACCTTACATATTGAACATATGAAGTACTTTGGATATGTACTCACTTTGATATAAGTATATGCATATTTTACTCCTATTAGGAGTAATGCACATGCCAAGAATATGTTTGGCATCCCCCAAATCCTTCATATTAAATGTCTAAATCAACTTCTTTTTTAGCAATGAAAAGACATTAGAGGACTTCCCAAAAATCAACATATCAAGCCACCATCTAAGTATCTTTTTGTGTAGATACAATGATCGTCATTGCTTTACGAAAAGCCTTGAGACCATAAAAACATCAGATTTTGGTACCATTGTCTAGGGGACTATTTAAGTCCATATAAGCTCCTCTTTAGCTTATAAACTAGACTTTATTTTCTAGGAACTACATAACCCTATGGTTGTTCCATATAGACCTCACATGTAAGATTTCCATGCAAGAAAGTAATTTTCACATCCATTTGGACTAGCTCTAAGTTCATTGCATTGAGACCAAGAAACATGCACAATGTAGTCATCTTGACTAGTATTGGAGAGAAGATTTCCTTGAAATCAACACCATGTTGTTGCTTAAAACCCTTTGCAACCATTTGCAATTTATACTTTGGAGAAGCACTATCTAATGTGGATCTCAGCTTATATACCCATTTACATGGTAAATCTTTCCTTCCCTTTGGCAAAGGTACTAAATTCCAATGATCATCCTTGTGAATAAAATCCAGTTCATTCCTCATGGCACACTCCCACTTAACATGATCCTCTATTTGCATACCCTCTTTGTAGAAAGAAGGCTCATCAACCTCTGTTAGCATAACGAAATCCAAACATGGAACATATCAATCGAGTGGATGCAAGATACCTAATAGCTATGCAAAATGTCTCCCATGATGATGGCAAGGTGCATAACAACAATAATACTTTCATTTCATTATCCATATCCATTTTTCGAGCCTGTAACTGGGAGAATATAGCATCAAACTCATTTAGATGAGCAACAACACTATTTGTGTCCTTCATGTGAAGGTCATATAATTTTTTCATCAGATACACTTTATTTGATGTCGTCTCTTTTTCATATGTATTGCATAACTTCTTCCAAAGCTCCTCTACACTTTCACACTCTAATATTGTAAAGTAAACATTATCTGCCAGGTGCAAGTGAATGGTAGACCTGAACATTTCATCTAACTCATCTCAATCATCTTCATCCATGTTAGTAGGCTTCTTTGAAATTCCATTTACTGGCTTACATTGCCTCCTTTGAATCACCACATCTTTAATCTGATTCTTCCATAGAGCAAAGTTTGTGCCATCAAATTTTTGAATTCCAAAATAGTCTTTGCCCTACAAGTTATAGCTCCTCCTCGGAACACTGGCACTAGGCCCTGATGCACGAGATGTGCCTGAGACCTTGTTGGGTGTGTGTAGAAGTGCAAGAGACACACGAGAAGCACACACAAAGTGCACAAATGCAGCAAGACACACGGAGAAGACAATGGCTGGAATAGCTCTCTCTATTGATCGATGAACTGAACTGAAGTAAGAGCTGAATAATATCCCTAAGTACAAAGTACCACCATATATGAGAGTATCAAGTATGTGGTAACATGGGGAAAAAACCTCTAGCCAGCACTAGAGTAAAAAGTGCCCATGTATAGGGAAAAGGTTCACATCAAAGCTACTCGAGGAACACATAAGTGTAACAAACCCCCCTAGAGAGAATGATGTGAACACATACAGGGAGTGACAGATCAGCCCCCACAATGTAATAAGCCTAAAGCTTTGCGAAAAGCTTCAAACTTTTCCCGTAGAAGAGCTTTGGTGAATATGTCTGCCACATTATCTTGTGTAGGCACATATACCAAATCAATATCTCCTGCATGAAGGCGCTCTCTCACATAGTGATAATGCACCCTCAATATGTTTGGTTCGTGCATGAAACACTGGGTTTCGTGCAACAGCCAAAGCACTCTGACTATCTGTGAGAATATGCGTAGCAGCATCAATCTCCATGCAAAGATCCATCAATAGGCGTCTCAGCCATATACACTCCACTGTAGCTGTGAAAACTGCCTTGTACTCAGCTTCACAACTCGATGTCGCCACTGTAGGTTTCTTCTTACTCAACCAAGATATGCATGAGTCTCCAAAGAAAAAGCAATTACCACTAGTGGACATGCGAGTATCATAAAAACCAGCCCAATCACTATGTGTAAAAGCATGCAAGCATGGCTGAACATCTCTGCCATAAAAGAGACCTAAGCTCAAAGTGCCTCGAAGATATCTAAACACACGTTTCACCGCTTTCCAATGCTTAGTGCCAGGGCTATGCATGAATCGAATCAACTGGGAAATTGCATACTGTATATCCGGCCTTGTGTTGCATGCATATATAAGACATCCCACAGCTTGCTGATAAAGAGAAGTGTCAAATGCATCACTGGAATCCTATTTAGCACCTAATAATTTCTCATATTCACAAATTTTATCAAGCACCACACCCACCATTATTGTATTCATGGTGGACACTGTTACCGTTAGTGTCCATGTGAAAGGCCAAATGACTACCAGACACTTCTTTGTATATGTTCTCTAATAAAACATATAGTGGCCTGGCCAGTCACAGACTATAAGTTCGAGCGCATTTTGTAACACTGAAGAAGTCTATGTCGTGCTCCTTGTGTACTGTGTTTTCTGTGTATTCTGCAGCCTCTATGCGGAGTACCTTGTGCAGCCCTAGGAGCTCAATTTTCTACTTCGAGGATATCATTGTGGAGCTCTCAAGAAGGAGAGTGCACTGTGGTGCATCGCCATCAAAAACTTCACTGGTATCAGAGCATTTTGATGCAAAAGATTTGTTCCTTTTGTGCGAGCGAAGCGAGAACCCTCCCACCCACCCAAGGCTTTCTCCAAGGCTTACGATTAAGGTGGCGACCAAGGCATAGACCTTGGCATACCTTATCATCCAAGTCACCGAATTCACCATTGGCTGCACATGAGGGAGGACCTCAATGATCAAGGAAAAAAGAGGTTCCCAGTACTTCTAGGGAGATCACCCATCCTAGTATTGTTCCCCCGGAGCTCGCTTAACCGTGGCAATCTCTCATCACTAAGATACACTCTTGTCGTGTATGAAGATGGGGAAAGACTAAGGTCAACATTATCTTGAACATGTTTTGGGCCCTCAAAGCTTCATTCTTTGCTTTCAAAGCCGGTTTTTGAAGCAATTTTTGGGGTATCTTTTGGAGCCATTTGGAGTACTTTCACACATAGTTCTCTTCACACAGGTCCAAGAACATCAAGAAGAGTGTTCTTTATACTTCTCCGACAATAAATATCAACCTTTGGGGCTATGTTTTCAGCCACACTCATAAAACTACAGATTTCTCGAAAGATTTTCAATTTTGGTGGGAGCTACTACTACAAGTTTATGCAGGTTTTTGAGCCTAAAACATCAGAGTTGGCAGACACTTGTAGGTGTTGTTGGCTAGTTTTTGGGCTGCACATTCAGCCTTTTAGTGTCATTTTACTACATATATTGAGCACATACACACCATGTATGCTTTTGTGGATACTGCTTATGTGCATCCATGTGGTCATTGATATAACAGTTAAGGTTTTTGCATAAAGCCTTTTACGTTTGATAAAGAGGGTCGAGGTGAGGTTTTCTTAACTGGGAGACACTTAGATGTCAGGGTCTCTTCAGTGATGTAGGTGGAAGACTTGCCTAGCCTCGCCATGGGAGATGTATGATAGTTGTTCATAGGTGCTCAATAAGCCTATTTTGCTTCTATTGGGTAACCCATTATATGTAGTGGAGTCAGTGATTCACTATGCAGGTATACATGTGAGTTTTTGCAGTTTTATGATATTTTGACATTGGCCATATGCTCATTTTACAGAGGATACTCTGGCAAAAAAATTCTAGATTTTTTGGTTTTCTCAACTATACAATGGTCGATTTACTCCTTGATACACTTATTCATTGTTGTTTCAACTCTTTTAGCTCCATTATCATTCTATTAAGTACTCTAGCATCATGGCATTAGAGGTCTCAAACACATCTGGTGGATCAGGTTCTAGTGCCGGTGTTCCAAGGAGGAGCTATAACTTATAGGGCAAAGACCATTTTGAGATCCGAAAATTTGATGGCACAAACTTTGCTCTATGGAAGAATCAGGTTAAAGATGTGCAAGGAGGCAATGGAAGCCACTAAGTGGTATTTCAAAGAAGCCTGTTGACATGGATGAAGATGATTGGGATGAGTTAGATGAAATGGCCACGTCTACCATTCGCTTGCACCTGGCAGATAATGTTTACTTTACAGTATTAGACTGTGAAAGTGAAGAGGAGCTTTGGAAGAAGTTATACAATACATATGAAAAAGAGACGACATCAAATAAAGTGTATTGATGAGAAAATTATATGACCTTTGCATGAAGGACACGAATAGTGTTGTTGCTCATCTAAATGAGTTTGATGCTATATTCTCCTAGTTACAGGCTCAGAAAATGGATATGGATAATGAAATGAAAGCAGTATTGCTATTATGCACCTTGCCATCATCGAGATATGTTTTGCATAGCTATTAGCAATAGTGCACCTAGTGGTAAACTCGTTTATGATGATGTATGTGGAGCACTCTTGAGTGAGGATATTTGTAGAAAATCTATGGTTGGCACTCAGAGTGAAGATGCATATAATGTTCGCGATTCTTACGAAGGAAAGAGTCATCAATGTGGTAGGAGCAAGAACAAGGAAAAGAATGGCCAATGGAATAAGAGTTCAAGTCTATCATGCAAAGACCAAGCACATTCAGGTGAGCTATCACTTCATTAGAGATTGCTTAGCCACTAAACCCATTATTCTTGAGAAGGTTCATACTCGAGATAATGCTGCAGATGCTTTGACTAAAGCTCTACCAGAGGATAGCTTTTGACACTATTGTCACTTGATGGGGTTTACTTGATTCATGATCTTACACAGTCACTTGTATACAATGTAACATGCCCATCAGGTGGGAGGTATAGTTTGTATACTTACACTCAGGCATTCTTTATCATTCTTTATTTTTCTCCCATAGTTACTTTGGCCATATTGGCCTTTAGTGGGAGATTGTTACTGTTAGTGTCCATGTGAAAGGCCAAATGGCCACCAGACACTTCTTTGTATATGTTCTCTAATAAAACATATAGTGGCCTGGTCAATCGTAGGTTGTAATTTGGACCGCATTTTGTAACACCGAAGAAGTTTGTGTCATGCTCCTTGTGTATTGTGTTTTTTTTCATATTCTGCAGTCTCTGTGCGAAGTACCGTTTGTAGTCCTAGGATCTCAGTTTTCTACTTTGAGGATATCATTGTGGAGCTCTCAAGAAGGAGAGCGCACCAACACATATGATCCAATGGACATCTCACCAACACTCACTACACCTCCATCAGCCCCTACAATTCCACCATCAAAATACTTCAGAAAAAAGACACACCAACACATATGATCCAATGGACATCTCAGTAACAATCACTACACCTCCATGACCCCCTACAATTCCACCATCCCGGATCCTCCCTCCACCAACATCACCTCCACTCATAACAACATTTTTCACTACATAAACCTCTTCCATTTCCCTTCCCATCCCTCCTACATCATACCCACTTCAAACTGCATCCAGCATGCATACATTCGTCATCATCTCCGCTCTCGCCAGAATGGTGAATTGTGCTAGCCAACTCCACCATGAATACCATCTATTGCTATAGAGGAAAACAAAACTTTAAACTAAATCCATTCATCTACAAGCGAGGATTTTACATATGGTGAACAAGAATGCTTTATTAGAAGATCAATTTCCCACCTTACAAATATCACATAACCAACTAGAAGCAAAGATACAGGACATGGAAACCCAAGCCACCATGGTTGAAGCAAGTGGAAGACATTGGCAGATCCCATGAAGAATTAGTGCCCACATAGATCTTAGCCATGGAAAATATGGGAGAAGAAGTCTTGAAGCCTGAATTCTTTCAAAATCTAGCACATAGAAGGCTTATAACTACCTTAGACCTGTAATATTAACCCTATTTTGTAATCTTCATGGACTACAACATAGAGATGACAAGGGTTATTAGCAAGACACCTATCTTTGCCACATAGTTCGAACCTGAGGAGTTACCTACAATAGCAAGAAGAGGTACTATTTTTTACCCCAACTTGCAGAAACAACTATTGGAGTAATAACTAGAACTATCATGCACATGGTCCCATGCTAAACTCCACATGTTATATAACCTGTGCCATGGACTAATTACAATGTGAAGATCATGGAAAGCATTTGTAATTAAAGTAAAGAACAATGTACATTGTGTGGATTGGGTTAACTACCCATATCTTGTACCATTGCAGGGACCATCGACAATTTCTTTGATGATAGCTACAATTCGGCACTGCATACCTTGTCTAAAGCCCATGCCTAACGTTGTCGCCCATATGCTATTAACGATCTTCAATTTAATGCAAGTAGTCTTCAAGACCTTTAGGAATGTCAAATTCCTACGATATCCATGCCATGGTTTGAGAACAGAAATCTAAACATGGTATACAACCTCAAGACCACACCCTCAATCAAAATAGTTTATGCTTTGCACTGTCAAATTAAGTATCTCCCTGCTTGCTACAAGCATAATTTTGAAGACATTCAAAACAAAGTTTTGGGAGTATCATTTAGAGATTTTCATTTCCAAACCAACTCACCGACTTCAACTTTTTGCCTATGAACAAGCCATGCACTCAGAGCATTATAGGATGCAACATCCCAAAGTCCTAAGTGTAATTAATTAGGAACATCTAAAATTAGATCTTGCAAAGGGAATTCGATTAAAAGAACATGAATTAGCCATAGATCTCATTTAGTTGTACATTGATCACCCCGCACCACAAAGCTTTGTCAGGGATGACAAACTAGAGAGAGGGGGAGTGTTAGTGGCAAGAATGGACAAGGAGGCTTGAGCAGACAAGGGAGCATGAGGCAAGAAGGCCAACGAGAAGGGCAAGGCTAAAAAGAAAGACTGAGTAGACAAAGAAAACAAAGAAGATATGGTAGAGAATGTTGATATATTTAGGTAGTCACCTCTTTGGCCACAGTCTCAAAATCACATGAAAATTGCTGAGCATACACAAGGCAATCAGGAGTTCAAAACAACTTTGCTGTGTGGTGCCGAAATCATGATGTGAGCTTGTTTTGGCCTCTAAAACACACTATCATAGTGCTTATGTAGGCAATTTTGTCTTTTTGTGCCAAATATATAAACATGTTTTGGTTCACTGGTATGAGCACCTTAAATTCTACTACAGATTTAGCAGAACTCGATAGGCTAGTTGAGTTCAACTTTTTGAGGTACAATCATTTTTTTGCATCAGGTTATTTTAGTTACTAGCCATGGCTGAGAGTAGTGATGTATTCTGTATGTTGGTTGTTGAGGATAAGTTGGACACTACAAATCAACCATTATGGTCTTATATGATGCATCCTGTATTGGTTGCAGAAGGACTCTGGAATATTGTGCAGGGAGTTGAAAAACGTCCTATTACACCTGCAAATATAATTACTGAAGGTGATGTAGATGGAATTGAAGATGGTGATATTCTTTAGGTTCTTGTTTGTGCTACGGTTCCTATTGCACCTATTGCAGAGTAACTTTGTTTGGATGCTAGAGATGCTCATGCACGTGTTGATAGCCTTGTCTATCAAACGTGCCATTATTCCTGACATTCACTCTTGCAAAACAACAAAGGATGCTTGGGATACACTTACCACTTTATATAGGCAAGGAATAAGGCTCATGTTGCTTACATCTGAAAATAGTTGGACAGTGAGCACATGAATGAAGGAGATTCCATGGATAATTTTTAACAAAGATCAAAGATTTTAAGGAGCAATTGATTTTCGTTGATGAAGTCTTGCTTGACATATCACTTGTGCAGACTGTTCTGAATGGTCTTGCATATTCATATCAAAGTTTTGCTTATACTCTTTGATTGATGATAAAAGCCAATCTATATGCCTTAACATTTGAGGAGTTAGTCTTTGTTTGGTTGCAGGAAGATCAATCTAGGCAAAACAGGTCCATTATTCACCTTGCAGATCAAGCTTTTCTGGCTAGTCAGAAGGGCAAAGGTAAATGGAGCTTATCTACTAGGAAGCAAAAAACTGCTAATTTTGCACAATCAAAGAAGGATGATAGAGATAAGAAGAAAACAAAAAGGCAAAAAATGTTTTGAAAATACTGTAAAGGAAATGATCATGTCATA
>CM035423.1:31041720-31051720 GCA_020310875.1 Ceratopteris richardii
ATCTTGTTTGATGAACATTATTTAGTCTTTGGCATATTGCACAGAGCATTTGGCTTATGTACAAGCTTGTATTCTTCTCTTCCTAGTTGATCAGAAGCTTTCAGTGTCATTAATTCTCTTGTTCTCACTCTCCATTCTCCTACAAACACTCAAATCCCTTTTTGCACAAGAATCCTCCAACTAAATTTGGCACGCCCGGTGGGCATAGGAGAAGCAGATTGCAAAGTGTAGAAGAGTTCAAGGGTACCGACAATACTGTACTGACTTAAGAAGTAATCTTTCTTCCATTGGAATTCTCTTAAACTAAGAGGAGTATGAACAACTTATGACCGTAACCGAGTCTCAAAGCTTGAGGGTCACTTGCAAAGCAATAAGAAGGAAGGTTATTCAAAGATCAACTAGCCCATCGTCATCGACATCATCAGTAAAGAATATGGCAGCCCAAGTAGATTTGGAAACTTTACTTTCTAGATTGAATATCAAATTTCCATCATTCAGAGGGCTAGCACAAGAAGGCCCAGATGAGCACATTAGGAGGTTCTTAGCCTTATGTAAAACAAGGGGTTTTATGGGAAGAGAAGATGCATTTTTTATTCTTTTCCCTGCAATATTAAAAGGGCTAGCATGCAAATGGTTTAATCATTTCACTGACAACCATTTCACCACATGGGATTTGATGAAGGAAGCATTTAGAACACAGTTCCAACAAGGGTACACAAATGAAAGCAATATTGAAGAATCAGAAAATTTAAGATTAGGTCCTAGGGAGACCTTCCCAGAATTTGTGACCAGAGCTAAGACACTGATGGCCAAACTATCAAACCCTCCCCATGATTTTTTTTTATCAAGAAGTGGTTGGCTAAACCACTTCCCATATCAGCACAATGTAAAATAAAGGAGTTGGTTTTACCGACAACCACAATAGAAGAATTTATCAATACAGCTACAAGATTGGAACAAATTAGATAGCAGTATGGGGCAAGCTCTTCTAATTTGTCATATCTTGCAAAACCTGAAGATCCACTAATTCAGCTAAGGAAAGCGATGGAGGGCTTAAAACAGAATAAGCCCCATAAAGAGGAGGAGAATGTTGTGACTCAGTTGAGGAGGGAAATTGAAGCATTGAAGCTACAGAAGGAAGAGGAAGCCCAAGCAGAAGAGCTGGCTCAGCTTGGATAGGAGTTGCAGGAACTCAAAGGGGGTGGCATCAAAAGTGGGCTATGGTGTACCATGTGTAGTAAGCAATGTCATGTGGTAAGTGAATGTCCATTGTTAAATGTAACTTGCCAGCTATGCAGGAAAGCTAGTCATGAGGCCCATGAATGTCAGTCAAGAGGGATGCCTGCACAACCTTATTGGGCACAAGGAGGTGCTCAATTCTCAACCATTGTAATGGTGGCAGCTCCCAGCCAAGGTAACAACTATAATCAAAGACCTAGAGGTAATTATGGAAATGGGCCTAGAAGGCCAATTATCTATTTTAGGTGTGGAGAGTGTGGACATTATCAAAGTAAATGCACCTTGCCAAAAAATGCTCCCCCTTGCAAGAATTGCCCAGATGCCAGGGATCATTATACAAATTGTTTCCCACAAGACAAAGCATCTACATCTGGGCCCCACCTCCAAATGATCTCAGTAAATAATCATGGAGCAGCAAAAGGACCCACTGTTGTACAATCACCATCCACCAGAGTGGTACAATTAGAAGAAGTCGAGTCCATGGTCATGCAAAGAAGAAGCAAAGGGAATATTCTAGAAGAACCAAACCAAGGATCAAATTCTTTTGGAAGTGACAAAGATCAGAGGATGCATCAGAGAAAATCAGATATATATGAAGATGCAAAACAAGAGAAAGGAAGTTCAACAAAATGTGAAGAGGTAACACAAAAAGAAGATTATTCAGAAACTAATGATTTCATTGAGAATGCATATAGTCGGGCCCACAAGGAACTTGAGAAATCAAACATCAAAATTGACCTTACGGAATCTAGAGCTTCAAAATTATTCAAGTAAGTTAAAATAGAGGTTAGTATTCTTGAATTGATAAACATGGATGCAAAATTCAGGTTTGAAGTACTGTAGATTATTGATGAGGCTTCCTTATCCACCTTGGTAGCCAAGACTACTACTTTAGGCCAAGGGGAGGGTGTAGAAGAAGCAACTCTCACCGACTATAAGAGTCCCAGACTGATAGTAACAATTAAAGGATTAAATCTACAAGGAGTCATTGTGGATGGTGGGCCTGGCATAAATTTGATGCCTGAGCATACTGTGGAGAAGCTTGGCCTACGTCCATCCAGACCAGCCCACTTCACCGTTACTTTGGCAGATCAAAGCAAAGTAAGGCCAATGGGAGTGATCCCAAAAGTTCCACTGGAAGTACAAGGTAATCTCTTCATTTTGGATTTTGTTGTATTAAGACTACCCAAGGTATTTGGGGGATTTTCCTAAAAATAAAAAAAAGAAATAAGGGGCTTATGGGATTGACATGACTTGCAAGCAAGGGATACGATTGGAAGACCATGGCTGAGGCATGCAAGTTAGAAGAGGGTCTAGATCATCAAGGGAACACCAACATGATTCAATCGGTTGGCATTTGCATGGAACAAGAAATGGAGGACCAACCACAATTAGAGTTCAAGGAGGAAGAAGACATTCTGAATTGGCTGCAAGCAGGCAAAAATTCCTCTTGTTTTGAAGTTTTTCTAAATAATTCTTGCAGAGATGAACGTTATGATGAAAATGTGGATAAAGTTCAGGTTGATGGATTGGAAGAACCCATCACAGACCATAGAAGGGGGAGGAAAACACCCCTCAAGCACAACTTGGAGGAGGATGCAACAACAACAGAGAAGGAAGTTACTAAAGTTAAAGACAAGGTAAAACATACTAGTGAGGAATTTCCTTTTCCAATTCAAGAAATCCCTGCTGAATGGATGTAGGACAAAGAGGAATACATTGAAATCCAGAACAGTCCTTCTTATGCAACAATGCAGGAAAAGCTATTGGAAGAAAACAGGGTTGGAGATGATCATGTAGATACCATGGTAGATAGAAACCCAATCAAAGAAGTACAATTAGGCACTCAGGAAAATAATCGTCTTGTTTTGGTGGCCACTTGGTTGTGGAGCCACCCAGAGCTTCTTGAGAAGGTAAAATCTTTCTTGACACACTATGCAGATGTTTTTGTGTGGCATTATAAAGACTTAGAAGGAGTTCCTGCCAATTATGGAGAGCACAAAATCCCTCTTGTTGATGGAGCCAAACCAATAAGAGAAAAGAGTTATAGACTTAACCCAAAATTTGCTGAAGCTATTTATGTGGAAATACAGAAGATGGAGGATGCAGGAATCATCATTCTGGTGGAACACTCAGAATGGCTTTCACCAATGGTTATAGTATCAAAGAAGAATACCAGATGGATTCACCATGCCTTTTGCAAAGCAGGTCATTGAAGAAGTGGTTGGCCACACATTATATAGCTTTATGGATGGATTTAGTGGCTATAACCAAATATCCATCCACCCAGATGATCGTGAAAAGACTACTTTTATCACACCTTGGGGCACATATGTGTATGTAAAAATGCCATTTGGACTCAGAAATGCTCTAGCCACCTTTAACATGACTATCAACCTCATTTTTGGACCCTTATTGCTAGAAACACTCAGAATTTTCATGGATGATTTTTCTTCATTTTCAGGATCTCACAAAGAGACCCCTTTGGATTGCTTGGACCATCATTTGAGATAGCTACATAATGTTTTTAAAAGATGCAGGGAGACTAAACTAAAGCTAAACCCAAAATAATGTCTTTTCCTCGTGACAGAAGGAACCCTCTTGGGACATGTGGTATCAGCTAAAGGTATGGCTCCGAACCGTGATAAAATTATTTCTATACTAAAATTACCTAAACCCAAATCTCCTAAAGATATTCAAAGATTATTGGGGCATATTGGGTACCATAGAAGATTTATCAAAATGTATGCAAAGATAGCTAGACCACTGGCTAGACTTACAGGTAAAGACGTACCCTTTAAATGGGAAGAAGAAGAAGAGAATGATTATCAGACATTAAGATCCAAATTGGTGGTTGCACCAATTCTTATCACACCAGATTAGTCAAAACCTTTTCATGTACATGTAGATGCCAGTGCATATGCAGTGGGTGCAATTTTGGACCAACGCAGTGAAGAATACAAACTTGATAGACCTATTCAGTATGCTAGTCAAATTTTGACTAAGGCTAAAAAAAATTATAGCACCACAGAAAGGGAGGCCCTAGAAATGGTTTTTGTTGTACAAAAGTTTCATCATTATTTTCTAGGTGTGAATTTTGTTATCATCACTGATCATCAACCACTGAGGTATTTATTGAATAAGCTACAAGCAACTAGGAGGTGGCTACTTTTGTTCTAGGAATTTTATTTTTCTGTAGTCCATAGACCAGGTAAAGAAAATGTCATGGCAGACCACCTATTTAGGATCAACATGATGGATCAAGCAATTGGAGTAAATGATGATTTTCCAGATGCTAATCTGTTTGTTGTACAAGATCAAGGTTGGTATGATGACATCAAGAATTTTATTAAAACTGGATTGTATCTAGAGAAGGCAAGTGTTATGAAAAGAAAGAGACTGCTAATCAAAATCAGATATTTTACCTTCATTGAGGGAAAATTATATAGACATAGAAGAGATAAGAGGTTTAGAAATTGCATGGAAGAAGAAGAGGTGAGGGAAGTCCTTAAATCTGCACATGAAGGAACAAGTGTGGGCACCTTCCAGGATATATTATGAGCGAGAGAATCCTTGATGCTGGCTTATGGTGGCCTACATTATTCAAAGATGCAGAGGAATGGGGAAAGCAGAGGCACAACCCCTTGATTATTTCCACTTGTTGACAACCATTTGAGAAGTGGGGGCTAGATTTCATAGGGCCCATCTACCCTGCGTTGGTTCCAAAGAGAGAAAAGTATCTATTGATCGCCATCGACTATGCAACAAAGTGGGCTGAAGGTATTGCCTCCCTTGATTGCACCACTCAAATTGTTGTTGATTTCATTTATAGTAACATCATTTGCAAATTTCGATGCCCCCTTGAAATTTGTACAGACCAACGTACTCATTTTGTGAACAAGGTCCTACATGAAATTTTTAACAGGTAACAAATTCTACATAGGACCTCTTGTGCCTATTATCCAAGAGCTAATGGACAGGTAGAATCCACCAATAAGGTATTAATTGCCATATTAAGGAAGGAATGTATGTTACAACCCACTTCCTGGGGCATAGCTTATCAAGGTACCCTATGGGCATATAGACAAGCTTACAAAGAATCTACTAGATATTCTCCATTCCAATTGGTTTATGGGATATTGCCTATTGTTCTACATGGGTCACCAAAACTAGCATTCATGCAGGGAAAGAAAGATTATGGTTTCTCTTAGAGGCTTGGAGCGTTGCACAAAGTGGAAGAGATACATCTACATGCTGCAAAACAATTGATAGAGACTCAAATGAAGAGGAAGGAGGCACATGATAGGAATTTGTGGAACAATAACTTACAAACAGGAATGTTAGTTCTTCTCCATAGACCTCAAATCCACACACAAGTAAGGGGAAAATGGCTTCCACACTGGGAAGGACCTTATCGAATTAAGATGATGCTAAATTGGGGTGCAATGGAGTTAGAGACTCTGAAAGGAGAGGTCCTACCACTTATCAATATATCAAGGCTCAAGGCCTATCATCAGCACAACTGAAGATTTATGGATCACCTGGAACTTGCAAAATCTATCTAGGTTGTACATAGCCTTCTCATTTGATTTTTGCTTTAGTTTTAGTAATTTTTGTCAATTTTCATGCTTGTTCCTTGAGTTTTTATGCAATTTAGAAGCCATTGCACAACCCTTTGCATAAGCATAATCTTTGGATTTTTTTTTGGAATTTTTAAAGAATTTTTTTGAATTTTTCTAGCATTTTTTTAGCCTTTTCAAATGTCATTTTCTTTCTAAAATGGAGGAATAAAGGAAACTTTCTGAGGTTTTTAGTGAGAAAACTTGGCCTAGAACTGTGGGGAATTTTTTGTGAATTCTTTTTTGATTTTTTCACAAATTTTTTATTTTATTTGTAATTTTATCCAATTTTTGGATATTTAAAAAAAAAACCTCACCCCTCGTATTTCATTACAAGCCAAAAAGAAAAAACCTTGTATTCCATTCTCTCTCTCTCTCTCTCTCTTTCTCTCTCTCTCCTAGTATGGAAAATGAGGTCTCCTATGCACAACGGAAATGTGTAGTGAACCCTTGTATGTCCAGCACTTGGACAAATAGCTACACCCTCTCAATACAAAACTCAAATGGACTTGTGCCTTTTGCCAATCAAATTAGACAAAGAGATCTTTCTAACAAGCTATAAATAACTTAATTTGGACAAGTTTTGATTAGGGAATGCAACTGACAAAGATGAACTACCTGTCCACACAAGTATGCTAAAGAACTGAACTTTACTCTCGGACAAATAACTCCTTGAATAAATATCCTTTGAGAAAGATTTTTAGTCTAGATAATTAGACACAAATAGCTTTCCAACAAGCTAAACAAAAAGTAATTTGGATGAGTTTTGGTCAGGAAATTCAACTCACCAAAATAGACCACCTGCACACATAAGTATACTTAAAAAATGGGCTTCACTCTCTGATAGATATCTGAGAGAATATAAATCCTTTGAACGAGATATTTGGGAAGAGAAAATAGATGCACAGAGATTTTCAATAAGCCAAAAGTCAAGCAATTTGGATATGTTTTGGTTGGGAAACGTAACCGACCAAAATAGACTACATGTTTACACAGGTATGCTAAAAAAATAGACTTCACTCTTTCACGGATATCTTATAGAATATATAAGCTTTGAAGGAGATAATTGAGCTGGAAAAATTACATAAGCTAAGCTTTCCAATGAGTGTTTAAACGCAAGAAATGCTTACATATACACTGCGATATGAGCTTCATAACAGAGTTCTGTACAAACTAATGTGCGACTAGAAGGAGTCCAAGGGAAGACAAAATGACAATATCACTAGATCCGACTATGGGGAGATCTTGCCTCTTTCTCTCTTTGTTTAGAACGTGCTCCCACTTCACTTTTGTAACCAATGAGCATGTGAAGAATTTTGTGTCTCCTTAACTCACCACTTTTCCCACTACATGCCACTGACTACAAGGCAAGATATTGTATCTTTTACTCATCATGGATTTTGACTAGACTTTTTTCTTTTCTTTTTTTCTTTTTTTTTCTTCTTTTCCTTTATCTTTGTATTGGTAAATTTATCCAAGCATAGCTCATATGAAAATGAGCTTGTATATTTATCTTCAACACTCCCCCACAAGCTCATTTGGGAGTTATCTTCAACCATGTCCTACAAATTTATCACATCCTTGAAACCTTTGAGTTGAGAAGCATCCAAGAACTTTGTAAACATATCTGCAACCTGCTCTTTGGTTCTGATGAACTTTATCTCCACATCTTTGCTCAATACCTTCTCCCTTACATAATGGTAGTGGACCTCTATGTGCTTGCTCCTTGCATGAAACATAGGATTGCTTGCCAAGTAAATACTTGACATGCTATCACCGTATATAGGGATGGTTCCAACTTGCACTTCAAGATCAACCAAAAGCTTTTTAATCCACATTGCTTCACATGTGGCAAATGCTAATCCTCTATATTCAACCTCCATGGATGAAAGTGCAACAGTAGGTTGTTTCTTTGAGCTCCATGTGATAGGTTTGCTTCTTGTCATGAACACATAACCTGAGGTTGATCTCCTATCTTCCTTTGAACCTGCCCAATCAGCATCGCTAAAGCCTTTGACATGCAGTTCTTCATAAAACTTGTAAAACAAAGCATGATTAACTGTATTCTTTATGTATCTCAACACTCTCTTGGTTGAATTTAAGTGTTCACTTGTCGGGGCTTGCATAAACTGAGAAAGTACACCAACAACATAAGATAAATCAGGTCTTGTAATGTTTGCATAGATTAATGATCCTACAATGCTTTGTATGTCGTTACATCTTCCAATGGTTCTCCATCATTTGAAAAAATCTTTGTATTTGTGTCCATGGGTTGAGTGAGTGGTTTGCATCACTCATTCCAAATCTAAAAAGAACATCCAACAAGTACTTCCTTTGCATCAAGTAGATGCCACTCTTTCCATGAATTCCTAAAAAATATTTTAGCTCTCCAAGATCTGAAATTTTAAACTCCTTACCAAGCTTCCTTTTGATATCTTTAATCCTTGTAACATCATTTCTTGTTATGATGAGGCCATCGATGTATATGCAAATATATACCTCTCTATTTTCTTCCTTCTTCATGTACAATGAAGGATCTGCACTACTTGGGTTGTATCCACACTTAGTTAGATATTCTACCAATCTATGATTTCGTGCTCTTGGTGCTTGCTTCAAGCCATAAAGTGCCTTCTTCCACCTGCAAAAAAAGTCTGGATGGTTTTCATCTTCAAATCCAATCGGTTGGCTCATGTATACCTCTTCTTGTAGTTCTCCATTAAGAAAAGCATTTTTGATGTCGAGCTGATATAATGGCCATGTCCTTGAAGCACCAATGTCTATTAATGTTCTGATAGTTCCCATCTTTGCAACATGGCTGAAAACTTCATCATAATCTATGCCTTGTGTTTGTTTAAATCCTTTGGCAACTAATCTAGCTAGTGAACCATCAACATTCCTTTTTACTTTAAACACCCATTTGTTTGGAACGATCTTCATACCTTCTTTCTTTGGCACTAGCTCCCATGTGTGATTATCTTTGAGAGCTTTGATCTCCTCTTTCATAGTTTGCTTCCATTCCTTTTGTGTGCAAGCTTCTCCATATGTCTCAGGCTCTTTGTCTTTGATAACCTGCATCATGTATGCAAAATGTGTCACCATGAAACTATCATAACTCAACCTTTGAGTTGGATACCTTGTCCTTGAAGATTTTCTTTCATTGCCTTTAGAAAGTTGCTTCTTTAACCTATTCAGCTTTACCATCGGAGTGATTACCTCTTCACGTTCTTCTTCACATGCATCTACCTCACTGTTTGGAGTAGCATTTGCTTCTTCGGCTCTATTATGAGCTGAATTTGGAGACAAAGAATGACTCCCCCTCCATGTTGAACATTCTTCATTTGATGTAGATGCCTCTGGACCTGAAAGCTTTGTGCTTAATTGTTGACTTCTCTTTGATTTGTTCTTGCATAATCATCACAATCTTCTTCAAGAATCTTTTCCTTTCCTTTATCTTCATACCACGGTCTTAGTTCATCAAAGCCCACATCTTGCGAGACTCTTAATTCCTTTGTTCTAGGTTTGTAACACTTGTATCCTTTTTGCTCCATCGAGTAGCCGATGAAAATGCATTTTTCTGACCTTGGTTCCATCTTTGTTCTAACTTCTTGTGGAATGTGAACAAAGCAAACACATCCAAACACTTTGGATTGTGTAAGATCAGGTTTCTTACCAGAATATACCTTCCTCTAGAGTCAAGTGATGTATTCCCGATGTTGTGCACCTATTCATCAAGTAAATGGTGGTTGTGGTAGCTTCAGCCCAATAGTATAATGGTACCTTCATCTCATTGAGCATGCATCTTGCAATTTCAACAATTTGCCTATTTTTCCTCTCAGCTACTCCATTTTGTTGTGGTGTATACCTACAAGTGAACTGCCTTTTGATCCCATTCTCTTGTAGAAAATCTAAAAATTCTTTGGAGAAGTATTCTCCTCCACCATCGGAGCTTAAGGTTTTGATAGAGCTTCCTGTTTCTTTTTCAACTTCAGCTTTGAATCTTTTGAATATAGAAAACACCTCTGATTTTTGCTTCATACAAAACAACCATACCTTTCTTGAGTGATCATTAATGAAGGTGACAAAAAATCTATTACCAACCATTGATGCCTCTTGGCTTAGTCCCCATACATCCGTATGTATCA